>PVIA01004292.1:0-142283 GCA_004024845.1 Tonatia bakeri
TTTTTTTTTGCATGTAGCTGTCCAGTTCTCCCAACACCATTTGTTGAAGAGATTATTGTTACTCCATTTTATGTTGCTGCCCCCTTTGTCAAATATAATTGACCAGAGAGGCTTGGGTTTATTTCTGGGCTCTCTGTTCTATTCCATTGGTTCATGTGTCTGTTTTTATGCCAGTACCAGGCTGTTTTGATTACAGTGGCCTTGTAATATAGTTTAGTATCAGGTATTGTGATCCCTCCTACTTTACTCTTCTTTCTCAAAATTGCAGCAGCTATTTGGGGTCATTTATGGTTCCATATAAATTTTTGAAGTGTTTGTTCTATGCCTGTGAAATATGCCATTGGTACTTTAATAGGTATTGCATTGAATGTGTAAATTGCTTTGTATGGGCATTTTGGTGATGTTAGTTCTTCCAATCCATGAACATGGTATATGTTTCCATTTGTTTGTGTCTTCCTTGATTTTTTTCCTCAGTTTTATGTAGTTTTCTGAATACAAGTCTTTTACCTCTTTGGTTAGGTTTATTCTTAGGTATTTTATTTTTCTTTTTGCTGTTTCAAATGGGATTTTTTTCTTGATTTCTGCTTCTGCTGTTTCATGATGATGTGCAGAAATGCTTTTAATTCCTGGATATTGACTTTGTATCCCACTGTTTTGCCAAATTCATTTATTAGGTCAAGCAGTTTTTTTGTAGCGTCTATAGGATTTTCTATGTACACTATCATGTCATCTGCAAACAGTGACAGTTTTGTTTTCTCCTTTCCAACTTGGATGCTTTTTATTTCTTGTTCTTGTCTGATTGAAGTGGCTAAAACTTCCAGTACTATATTGAATAGAAATGGTGAAAGTGGACAGCCTTGATTTGTTCCTGATCTTAGTGGAAAAGATTTTAGTTTTTGCTCATTGAGTATGATGCTCGCTGTAGGTCTCTCATATATGGCCTTTATTATGTTAAAGAATGCTCCCTTTATTCCCACTTTGCTGAGTATTTTATCATAAATGGGTGCTGTACCTTATCAAATGCTTTTTCTGCATCTATTGATATGACCATGTGATTTTTGTCTTTTCTTGTGTTTATGTGATGTATTACATTTACTGATTTGCAAACATTGTACCATCCTTGCATCCCTGGAATAAATCCCACTTGCTCATGGTGTATGATCTTTTTAATATATTGTTGGATGCAGTTTGCCAGTATTTTGTTGAGGATTTTAGCATCTATGTTCATCAGTGATATTGGCCTAAAATTTTCTTTCTTTGTTGTGTCTTTATCTGGTTTTGGGATTAGGATGATGTTGGCCTCATAAAAGGAGTTTGGGTGTCTTCCATCTTTTTGGATTTTTTGGAATAGTCTGTGAAGGACAGGGGTTAGCCTTTCCTTAAATGTTTTGTAGAATTCTCCTGTGAAATCATCTGGTCCAGGACTTTTGTGTGTGGGGAGTTTTTTTTATTACTTCTTCAATTTCTTTTGCTGTTATTGGTCGGCTCAGGCTTTCTGCTTCTTTTTCATTGAGTTTGGAAGATTATATTTTTCTAGAAATTTGTCCATTTCACTTAAGTTTTCAAATGTCTTGGCATACAGTTCTTTGTAGTAATTCCTTACAATCCTTTGTATTTCTGTGGCACCAGTTGTAGTCTCTCCTTTTTCATTTCTGATTGTGTTTATTTGGGCTTTCTCTCTTTTTTCTTGATGAGTCTGCTTAAAGGCTTGTCGATTTTGTTTATCTTTTCAAAGAACTAGCTCCTGGATTCATTGATCCTTAGAATTGTGCTTTTAGTCTCTATGTCATTTAATTCTGCTCTGCTCTTGGTTATTTCCTTCCTTCTACTTGCTTGGGGCTGTTTTTATTGTTGTTCCTCGAGTTCTTGTAGACGTAGGGTTAGGTTGTTTGTTTGAAATGTTTCTATCTTTTTTAGGTATGCCTGTATCACTATGAACTTCCCTCTCAGGATTACCTTAGCTGTGTCCCATAAGTTTTGGATTGTTGTGAATTCATTTTCATTTGTTTTCATAAACCTTTTGATTTATTCCCTAATTTCATTCTTGGCCCATTCATTGTTTAATAGCATGCTATTTAATCTCCATGATTTTGAGTGTTTTGGGTTTTTTCCCTTGGGATTGGTTTCTAGATTCAGTGCCTTGTGATCCAAGAAAATGCTTGGTATGATTTCATTTTCTTGAAATCATTGAGGCTTATTTTGTGTCCTATCATGTGGTCTATCTTTGAAATTGTTCCATGTACATGTGAAAAGAATGTGTATTTAGCTTCTTTGGGATGGAGGACTCTGTATATATCCGTTAAGTCCATTTCATCTAGGGCTTTGTTCAATGCCACGATATCTTTGTTGATATTTTGTTTGGAAGATCTGTCCATTTTTGACAGTGGGGTGTTAAAATCCCCCACTATAGTTGTGTTGCTGTCAATATCTTTCTTGAAGTCCTCTAAGATTTTCTTTATGTATTTGGGTGCTCCTATGTTGGGTGCATATATATTTACAATATTTATGTCTTCTTAGTGGATTCTTCCCTTGAGTATTATGAAGTGACCTTCTGGGTCTCTCTTTATGACCCTTTTTTGGAAGTCTATTTTGTCTGATGTGAGTATTCTACCCCGGCTTCTTTTTCTTGTCCGTTTGGTTGGAAAATTTGTTTCCAGACCTTCACTTTCAGCCTGTGCAGGTCTTTTATCCTGAGGTGGGTCTCTTGTAGGCAGCATATGTGTGGGTCATGTTTTCTTATCCATTCAGCTATTCTATGTCTTTTGATTGGAGTATTTAATCCATTTACATTTAAGGTTATTACTGATAGGTACTTATTCATTGCCATTTATGTACCTGTGTTCCTCCCTCTCTCTTTTCCTTCCTTTCCTTAAAGCAGTCCCTTTAGCATCTCTTGCAGAGCTGGTTTGGTGGATGTCTACTCTTTTAGACTTATTTTGTCTGGGAAGCTTCTTATTTGGCCTTCTATCTTGATTGAGAGCCTTGCTAGGTAATGTAGCCTTGGTTGCAGACCTCTGGTTCTCTTTACTTGGAATATTTCTTGCCATTGTCTTCTGGCTTGGAGTGTTTCCATTGAGAAGTCAGCTGTTAGCCTTATTGGGGCTTCCTTGTTTGTTACTTCCTGTTTCTCCCTTGCTACCTTTAAGATTCTCTCTTTGTCTTGAAATTTTGCCATTTTAATTATGATGTGTCTTGTGGTGGGAACCTCTTTGAGTTCCTCTTGACTGGGACTCTTTCTGTTTCCTGGATTTGTGTGACTTTTTCTCTCATCAAATTAGGAAAGTTTTCCATCATTACTTTTTCAAATAGGTTTTCTATCCCTTGCTCTTCTTCTTCTCCTTCTGGTATCCCTATTATATGGATATTATTACATTTCATATTGTCTTGCATTTCTCTTAATCCCTCTTCATTCTTTCTGAGCCTCTTTTCCTTTTCTTGCTCTTTCTGGGTGTTCTTTTCTACTCTGTCCTCCAACTCACTGAGCTGATCTTCTGCTTCATTAATCCTGCTTTTCATTCCTTCTACTGTGTTCTTCAGTTCAGAAATTGCATTCTTCATTTCCTCTTGGCCCTGTTGATAGTTTCTATTTCTTTTTTCATGCTGATATAGTTTGCAGTGAGTTCGCTGTAGCTTCCCTGTAGTTTCTGGTAGTTCATTATGAGCTCATTCAGCTTCCTGATAATCATTTCTTTGAACTCAATATCTGATAGTTGAGTTGCCTCTATTTCATTTAGCATTCTTTCTGAGGCTTCCTCCTTTCCCTTCATTTGGGGATTGTTTCTTTGTCTTCTCATTGTTCGTGAGACTTTTCTCATTAGCCTCTGCTTATTAAATTGATCTGTTCTGGTTCCCTGGGCTTATGGTGTGAACTTCTGTTGTAGAATACCTGTGAGATTCAGTGGCGCAGTCTCCTTCAGGTATCCTGGTGTTCACATTGTCCCCCTACTCTTTTTTTGTGATCAGTTGGAGGAGTAAGGCAAAATGTTTTAAGACAGCAAGAGAGTATTCTATGATATTTATAATAGCAGCCAGGAGAGAAGAGATAGGAGATCCTTTGGCTATGTATAGTGTTAACCATGATCTTCCACCCCACTAGCCATGTTTTAGAAAGGATGGAAAGAAGATAAGACTCTTATTGGGGAAGAAAGGATTGTGAGTTGTATCTAGAAAGCAGTGAGGCTGTGTAAGGTCAGATTCTGAGGTAGGATGGGAGTAAAGAATAGTAAATAGGAGTAGTGTGTAAGAGAATAGAGTTAACCACTACAATAATAAAGTTCGGGAAGTCGAGAAGTGGGCTGAGATCTGGGAGGGGTGTTGTGTAGTATTTATAATTGTATGAAATAGGTCTTATTTACAGTAATATTAGATCAACAATCATATGGCAGAATCTATGAGATCTAGATAACAAGAATAGGGAGTATAGAACCTTGAGCAGCATACTAATGGAACACAAATGAAGGACAGTAAATTAGCAATACACTATGGATGAGCTAACAGGAGAAATGTATCAAATGATACAGTATAACCAGTCAAGCAAAGAAGACTATACAGAAAAACAAGAAATACCAAAATACTATTAAAATAAAAAATGTAAGAATAATGAGAAAAAGATAATACAAATTTGCAGTAACTTGTAGGTTCAAAAAAAGGAAAAAAGCAGAAGATGGAATGCAGGAGAGATAAATTTGGAAAGGAAGGAATAACATTAGGATGAAAGGAAGAGAAACATAAAGAATTGAGAGATATAAAAATAATAAGAATTAAAAAATTAAAAGTTACTTAAAAAGATAAAATCAAACAAAAACATAAAAAACAAAACAAAATGACAAAAAATCAAAACCAAAACCAAAACAAAACAAAAACAAACAAACAAACAAACAAAACCTCTTGTTGGTTTCTAACTGGCCAAACCAGTTTTTCTGGTCTTGCTGGCTTCAGCAGGCTGAGGGGCAATTGGAGTGCTTTTCACCCTTCCCAGTCAGATCTCAGTCAGTCTCTCGGGTATTGTCCCCAGGGCTAGCCACCTGTGCTCTCCCCAGAGCTGGTCTGGTGTCTCTCCAAAGGGCCCTGGGTGTGGGTCTGGGTGTTCCCAAGAATGCTCTCTGGAGCTTACCACCATGCACTCCCAGGCTTCTGGATCCCACAGCGTGCCCAGGTTTTGGGGGGGTTCACGGTGTAAGCTCCAGGGATTGTGAAGGGGCTCTCACTTCCACCAATTTCCCTGCCCCGGTCTCCAGGAATCCACGAATGGCCTGCATTTTTTCTGGGTTCACCGTGTGAAATCAGGGAATCCCGAGGGGGCGCCCACTTTCCCGAGTTCACCACTGCACGGGCTTCAGAATCCCAAGAACACCCGTGCCCTTTCCTTGTTCAGGGCTGTGGGGTCTAGGTCTTCCACAAAACCACACTATCTCTGGGTTGGGGGTGCAGGCGCACAGTGAGGCCACCCTTGCTTGCTCAGGCTGGGGCACTCACCCTTTCCAGGACTATGCGTGGGTGCTCGCAGCCCTTGTGTGACTGTCTCTCAGTCCCCACTCCTCTCTCTGTGCCTTTATGCAACAAGGCCTCTCCCTTGTTTGGTCAGGGAGGGGGCGGTTGACTCTGCTCCCTCCCAGGTGTCCTTAGGCAGACCCAGGAGCACTGGGCTTGGGGGCTGCAACTTCCCTGGTCCCCCGTGGATCCCTGGACCCTTATTATCCTAAAGCAGTGTCCCTACCATCTGGTTTTTCAATGTCCGCTATATTTTTTGATGTCCTGTTTTCATAAACGTTGTGATATTGTTGGCCCCTTGCTCTGTTCCTCTGAAGATTGGCCAGTTTCTCTCCCATGCATAGGGAAAAGGAAAATCCGCTCCCTTCTACCATGCTGCCATCTTCCTTCCTCAGGATTTTGTTAATAAATCAATGGAATTTGATTATTGTTCCTCTATATATAATGTGTCATTTTTTAGTTGTTTTTAAGCTACTTTTTCTTCTCAACTTTGATTTTCTAGCAGAATGACTATGATGTGCGTAGGTGTGGTTTTCTTTGCATTTGTCACTTTTTAGATTCACTTGAAAATTTATGTCTTTCACCAAATTGTTGAAATTTTTGTCCATTCTTAAAATATATTTATTACCCATTTTCTTATTTTTCCTTCTAGAACTCCAATTACACATAAATGATACCTTTTTATGTTGTTCCACAGGTACCTGGGACTCCATTATTTTTTTTAACTGTTCCTCAGATTAAATAAGGCATATTGCTCAATATTAAAGTTTATTAGTTAATTTATCTGTTTCTTTATTCTCCTGTTAGCCTATCTAGTATATTTTCATATTTAAAGTTTTCAGCTATAGAATTTATATATGGTTCTTTGATAAAGTTTCATATTTTCTGCTTAGTTTTCTGTTTTATTTTCTGGTGAGTGTATTTTCCCTTACTTTATTGTTCATAGCTATAATAGATGCTTTAAACTCTTTAGTCTACTTATTCCAACATCTGATTATTCTTTAGTTTAGTCTTGGTTTATTATCTTTTCTCTCGAGACTGTCCCATCCTTTCCTAAATCTGTGTATGTCAAGTAATTTTAAATTATGTGCTAAACACAATGAATGACTCAAGAATAATTTTTATTATTTTTACTTTAGCAAGTAAATGATTTTGTTGCTGTCAAACTGAAAATTCTGTCTTTTGACTAGTGACTGAAATATTAGCTTCATCCTTTGTCCTCATTAGAGTGCATTAAGTCTGTCCTGCAAATGTGTGGTACACCAGTTATTCTAAATTTTGTTCAGAATTTATGTATAAAATTTGGAACTCATTGTCTCTGACTCTCTCCTTGCCTGGGTTGCTCCTTCACTTCCCCAGCAGCGTTCATTTCTCGGATCTCCGTATTCTCCTTTTTCATGCCATCTGTAAAGATGGGACACTCACCCACATCGTTACATTCACCCAAGTATCAACTTCCACCCAGAACTTGCCCAATTTTCTTTAGTCTCCAGTGTATAAAAAGTATTGCTTTTATTTTGTCCAGAGTTTTGATTATTATCTTTTGGAGAGATATTCTAGTACAGAGTTATTTGGCCATACCAGAAGTTACACTTGAGGTTACAAAACATACACACTGATTGTTTTTGTTATGTCTTTCTCTTCCTTTTCTTTCTATTTCATTTCTTTTCTTTCTTTTCCTTTTTTCATTGTAGGAATAAACTTTGAAGAATCATTATATTGTTTGATGATTTTTGTTTTCTGTTGTTATTTTAGCTTTTCATGTCTTTTTTATGGAAAGGTAGCTTCTCTCTCAAACTTATGAGGCAAACTTACTAAGAGAATGAAGGTATCTGAAGAGATTTTAATCAAAGAAAAGGAAACTTCATCACAGAGTAGAGTAGGAGTTAATTCCAAATACATTGATGATACATCAGATGATAGAGAAGTGATGGGTGTGGGAAAAGAGAACCAAGAAGAATTTGACCAGAAACCAAAACCCAGATTGAACTACTCCAAGGTCCAAGGCCTTAACCACCATTCTATGCTGAGGAAAAATATTAAAACTAAAAATGGAAAAATACCATTTAACATGAGGGAGAGAGAGAGAAACAGTGTAGAATATTTTCAAAGACCATGAGAAAATTAATAAGAAAGGTTAATCTAGAAAATAACAGAAGGCCATTTAAAAAGGTTTTTCTGAATTCTAAAATTAAAGTGGGTATCTCTGTATGTTGAATTGAACAGAGGCTTTAAATATTGTATAGAAAGAATAATGAAATTTATTAAATATACTTAAAGAAGCATTCTTTCTCTGAGATGTTATCTCCATTGCACTTTATTATGACTTGCTATTATTGTAGAAAATAAGGTAAGGTATTTTGACCACCTACAAGAGCCTCAGGAAGTCTAAGTCCCAAAGATAGTTGCAGCAACTGCTTCAGGAATAGCTATCAGTTTTTCAATAGAAAAGCCCTTTCTTAACCACCTGTTTACATACACATGCTGCTATTGAGCCACTGACACATTAAAGACCACATTGACAAAGGTTGACAGAAACAACGCAGTGATCAACCTGAACAAGTGTTTGCATTAAATAATAATTTATACTCTGCATAGGCAAAAGTAAGTGCATTCACTGTGGGGTGGCAGATAGAGAGACTAGCAATTCTTTGCTTAGACAGAAAGACCTGACAAGGAAGAGCTCATTAGGGCCTCCGGAGAGTGGCTGACAGCTAAAGAGCTTGTCAGCTCTGTCAAAAGACCTTTGAAAATAATTCTTGTTTTTGAATCAGAATTTTCTGAATCACCAGCAGGATGCCAGAAGCACATTGTTTGCTTCCTTAACTATTTTCTCACCTTTCAATGCTATAAGAATTTGCCCAAAGCCTTAGCTGCCTTAGAAACTGTTTTGCTTTGGCAAGCATGCCCACAGACAAACTGAAATTTGTTTTCTCATAAATCCTTTTATTTCCCCTGCTTTTGTCGCAGCTAACTAATGTCAGGCTTTGCTTTGAACTGTGCAGTTACTAACAATATGTCATCGTGTGTGTATCAGAAACCCACACAGATTAATCCTGATATTGTGTCTCTAAGATGAATAAAATGAAGGTAGTAGGAATAAAGCACTGGGCTTGCAAAAGAGAACTTATTCAAATGACTGTTGTTTAAAATAAATAAATTAATTTAAAATTGCTGAAGACAGATCCAGTGTAAGTTACATACTGTAATGATCTGCCTCTGATTTGTTCTGCTCAGGCACAGCAGATTCTAATTTTCTATCCCAGAATCAAGATCTTATTCAAGATACATGTCAGCGCCCAGCACCACCATTCTCAGACTTCATGCCTATTCAACATTGATATCTTCTCATATACTTCTCTCCTTGCCCACTTTCAAAATTCCTCTCACAGCAGTGTAACCCACAGTGCCAACCTCTGTAGCTTACATTTCCTGGCAGTTTATCCCAGCATTTATCTGAAGTAGGAAGAACCATGCTCATAAACATGTTTATGTATCTTTGGGTGTGGGGGAAAGGCCTTAGTAACAATTACTATAAAAGGTGTAAGGATGTTTATCCCCCCTTGACAGTAAACAGAACTGAGACATGCCCAGCACTGGATCAAGGGTATATTGTCAATAAGAGACAGTCTAGATTCCTGTTCCCACTTGACCCTCAAACCCTTGTTTGGTCTTAACCACTATATTAGACTGCCGCCCTGAAGCAAGCCTCTGTGTTTTGGATGGCGGTTGTATTTCCCTGAAGTTACAGTATATATGGGACCTTGCCTCCAAGATTCTGGGTAGTTCAAGAATACTTCCTAGATACTCCTACCATTGCTGGATGAATTTCTGTAATGAAATCACAAAACCTCTATCACATATTTGGTGTATATCTTGATTTTCTTCACTTTCTGACAACTTTGGAGGTGTGGTAGAGGTGGAGTTACTGGTCAACTTGAAACAGATATAATCATTATTTCCATTTTATAAAAGAAAAAAATGAGGCTTAGTAGAGTCATGTGCAGCCAGGACCAAAGTCCTTCTTGTCTACTTGTCAGCAAAACTGCTTGTGGATGGAAACCTCATCTATATGTTGGTCAGCACTCCAGTCCACACCCAGTGTAGCTGTTGACTTGAATTGCCCTAAATAACTACTTCCAGTGCAATCGCTGCTGTGACAATTCTCTCACACAGAGTAGAAACCCCTGTATGTTCCAACACATTCTGCCCTCTCTTAAAATCATTTTTACTTCCTCCTGTATCAATCAAAGTCCCTACAAGAAAAGAGAACATACTCAGAGGTGTTAGATTTTTATTAAAGTATGACTTTTCAGTGATGTGAGTAGGATAAGAGCACCATGCTAGTAGGGACTAGCAACAAGAGGCAACCATAATCACCTGCTGAGATTAAAGAAGCAGTGAAGAAGGCTGGTGTTTGTGGAACCAGTGGAAGAGGGGCTGTCCAACAGGAGCTGTGGCCGTAGGAGAATGGAGCCGCTCTCTTTGTGGTGATGAAGCAGAGAGACAACAGAAGAGCTGAATACTGTGAGATCTCTCTCTCTCTCCCTCTCTCTCTCTCTCTCTCCCCATTCTCCAATCAACAGTTGGGACTTCCATCAGCTGAATCCAACCAGAATACAAACTGGGGTGGTTTAGGGCACAGAGTAAGAAAGAAAAACAGAGAATAGAGCTAGAGGGCAAACAGAGAAGCACCAGTACACCTCCTATCAAACTACCCTCTCGGTAAATAGTTTCAGCATTTTCTACTAACACTATGATCCAGGAATTCCACTCCTTGGCACACATTTAAGAGAAGAATACATATGCCCACTGAGCTAAATGCACAAAAAGGTACACAGCAGCCCTGATGACTGGTGTGGCTCAGGTGGGTGGAGTATTGTCCCATAACCAAAAGGTTGCAGGTTTGATATCCAATCCCAGCACCTACAACCCCAGGTCTGGAAGCATTTAGGAGGCAACCAATTGATGTTTCTCTCTCACATTGATATTTATCTCTCTCTGTTCCTTCCTCTGTTTCTTTCTCTCTAAAAGCAATGAAAAAATGTCCTTGAGTGAGGATAAAAAAATTGTTCATAGCAGTTTTTATAAACTAATTAAACACTGGAAACAAACAAAATGTCTACCAAGAGGAGAATGAATAAATTGTGGTATATTTATAGATGATTACACAGCAATGAAAAAGCACAAGCCATTGATAAATGCAACAACATAAATGAGTCTCTATGATATAATATGAAGTTAAAAAAGCCAGACACCAAGGAATACACACTGAATGATTCTATTTATAAAATGTTCTAAAATAGGCACAACCAAGCTGTGGTGATATAAGTCAGAATAGTGTTTACCTTTTGGTGTCTGTTGGCGGGGAGACACAGCTGGGTATTGACTGGAAAGAGACAGGAAGGAACCTCTGGGTAGTGATTACTTGGGTATATGCACATGTAAAAATTTATTGAGCTAAACACTGAACACTGTTCTGTTCATGCAAGTTATATTTCTGTTCAAGCAACAATAACCACCATCAGTACTATGATTGCTACTCTCCCACGTACCAATGTCATTCAGAATTAGGTTGTTTGCCAGGAAACAACAGCAAGCGAAAGGTTTTATAAGGAAACAATCTCTTCTTCTTTGTAAATTGGACATTCCTCACTGATAACAAAAAAACAGATTATTAAAAATAAAATGACAAAGACAAAAATACTTTTAACTCCATAAAACATTTGATCTGTGAATCCCACTTTTAGAGACAATAGGGGGTAGTGGGTAGAGTTATCATTTTGGGCCTTGGGGCCCCTCAAATCATGCCTGGCTGGCTCTTGCTTGTATAAGTCTGGCTGAGAGCAATGGCCTGAAATGTCACCATGCCACACAGAGCTAAATCTCTAAGCAACTATGACAGATAAGACATTTTTATGAAAATTGTCCAGAAATATTGCATGGCTGATTTTCAAACATAGTTTATTTATTTTTGCCTGATAAATTGGGTAGAACATAGGATTGAGTGAAATTATCCAAACATCCCTTGCTTGTTGTTTTCTCATTTACCACCAAGTTGGTTTTCAATGCAATAGTTGATAATAGTAATATTTTTAAACAGGTGTCCAATTATATGCCATTTTAATATCTTGTCCCATAGATAAGAATTAAACAGACATCTTTACTATGCTGCTATCTCAATGGTCCTCATCTTATAGTGAAAAAACCATACCCTGAGAATAAACTGTTCATTCTAAGAGTAGAACTAATGTCTTTAAGCACTATGGCTACATTTTGTAACTTGCTTCTCTATGGTATATTACTGGGCAACCAAAGAGAGTTGTATAGATGTGAAACACAAGAGAAACTACTGGTATTCGTACTATACAGAAGCAAAGATTTTAAGGATGCTCTCAAGACCAGAAGAGTAATGTGGGATATTATTTATGGGATATTTACATGATCCATAAACCCAGGGCTACAGTAGCTTGTAGACTCAGAACATACAATATCTCCCTGACCTATTCCTACCATCTCTGTGAGACCTTCATTCCAAAGTTTTCTCAGTTTCGTAAGGGACTCCTCAGAAAGCTTCTCATGCATACTCCATAAACAAACCCACAAGGCTACCATACGTTGTTCACCACCTCCCTCCTTCCACCCATCCAACCGGGTGAGCCTCCTGCTGGACCGCGCTGTTCCCTGGAGCTCTGACGAGTCCCATGTGTGTGCTGTGCACAGGGCAGTCAAAGCTGTGAATGGCCTTGCTGCTGAGGTCATGGCGTCCTCCCGCGGCCACAGAGGAACTTCAGTGAAACTGCTGTTAGCTTTTCTTCAGTGTCTCATAAAATACATGCTCCATGCAAAGGAGGATCATATATAAATATTGTGAAATAATAATACTAATGAATGAAATAAATAAAATAAGCCTCCTGTACTCACCACCCAGATTAAGAAATAAAGTTTTTCTCACACCTGTGAAGCCTCCTCTCCATTCCTAAACCCTTCCCTCTGTTCTCAGTGTTCACAGCTAAAATTTATCCAGGACTTTCTATTCGAGGACTTGCTGATCTTCTAAGTGAAAGAGAGATCTTTGTCACCACCCCCCACCTCCAAAAAATGATTAGCTAGGACCAGATTAAGGGGGAGCTCAGACTGGAGCAGTGGAGAGCTGGCTGGGGCAGCTTGCCCTAAGCAGGCTGTAACAACAATCAAATGTTCATACCCATTTTAGACATTTCTGTTCTTCCCTTTATTATTTCTATCCTCCACCTTCTTTGGGCTTATCCTGTTGCTATTATTCAGCCTTTTTCACTGACTAATGTTGCAGGTATTAGGTTTCAAATCCCTTTTCCTGTGCCCTGCTTTTTGATGACAGTTCTGCAAACAACACAGTTCTCTGTTGTCAGAAGGCCTCCTGTTAGTTCCCATCAATAGGAAGAAATCAGGGGAAGAATGGATGGCAAGAGAAGGGGAGGAGAGGCTTGTTTATTTTTCCTACCAGGTCACTCTACCACATGCCCTTTATCCCGGCGGCAGCAGAAGAAAAGCTTTGCAGTTTGCCGGGGCACTCCCACTACCAGCCTCATCATGCCCCTTCTCAGCACCAGGCTGACAGTGCCTACTCCCAATGCGTCTGAGTCACAACAACATAGAAAGGGCCTCTCTCCACATTCTGCAGTACCAGCATCAATGAGGCAGCATTCCTTACTTGGAGACTAGAGAGCCCCATTCTATGAGTCTCTTCTCCAAGCCCCTAATGTACCAGCAGCAGCCAGATAGGTGGCAACGTCCTCGAAATTCAGAATTGTGATTCTTTAGATCCCCTCCATGAACTTGTAGATTCTAATAATCTTAACTTCTTTTCATTCCTCTGCCCCTACAGTGTTGCTCCTGATGTCTCAGTGTCCTCATGGATAAAGTTTAGCTGTGAACACTAGGAGCAGAGGGAAGGGTTTTAGGAATGGAGAGGAGGCTTCAGAGGTATGGGAGAAACTATTTCTTATGCTGAGTGGTGGGTACGGAAGGCTTATTTTATTTATTTCATTCATTAGTGTTATTATTTAAGTTTTTTGTAATGATCCCTTCTAATGGTCTCCTTTCTTTTCTGTCCTCTAGCACTTGATGAACAAATTCCCCATATTAAATGCTCCCTGCGGAAATAATAATGGTTGTGATTCGTTTTCCTGAATGAACCCCGCCAGTGTGAGCGCTCGGCTCATTCATGTCGGACTTTCCCTGTTGTGGAGATTTGAAGGTGATGCTAGGTTTTCTGTCACTGCTCTTTCCCAGCCACAACTACTTGGAACTACATCTCCCAGAATAATCTTCTCCATATGTTCTGCATTTGAATGTGAATTAGAGTCTCCTTCCCCAAGAAAAGAAGAGAGGCTGTTACTAGAAGCATGGGCATATGCCTGATACAAAACTCACAGTGGCTTCTGGGTGAGCTCCCGTTTCAGTGATTCAAGCAACTGTAATTACCAATAAGGGCTTCTTGAAAGTTTTTGAGATTCTTAGGAACTTCTGGAAAACACACATGAGAGCCAAGTGGACTTTCTTATATTGATCTTTAAATGTTTCTTTTATTATTGATCATTTAGAATTCATACTAAAAAATATGAGCTTATTCTTCAAGATGACAGATCCAAATTAAAATAAACAAATAGGCTCTCCATTTATTAGCTTACAATTTTTAAGCAATGGCTCTGAACTGAAACTGATCATCAACCAGAATGACCACAGGAGACTTCCTCCTGCCTGACATCATCTTCCAAAACAAGGTTCCCTTATTGTGTATATGATGTCCCTGACTCTGCTTATTTCAGAATGAATGATAATGATAGGCTTATGAAATCAACTTGTTGGACTATATATTTCTATTTTATAAATGCAGAGTAAGTTAGGAATGCCAAAAGGCAATGTCTCAATCCTTCTGTTTCTGCCAACTTATTTGCCTTATGGACTGAAATATGTTGTTCTCGAAGCAGATGGCTCTCCATATCCCTCCAGTTTATTATATAAGAAGGTGAGGTGCAGTGGATCGAGCATGTTGATTTCCAGGAAGACTAGCACGGTGCATGTGACAAAGCCTCAGGTATAGGGGAAGGAACAGAGCTTCTGAGTCAGACATGCCTGGATTTAAATCCTGGCTCTGCCTCTTTCTGATCACGAGTACTTCAGCAACCCAGCTCACTTAACCTCCATTTTCTCTTCTGTAAAAATGGAGATAATGCTGTCTGCTTTGTAAGCTCATGGGAAATTTGAGTGATATGTATATCAAACAATGGGCACATAGAAGATACACAATGAAAGATTTGCTCTTTTAGAATTTTTATTATGAAAAAAAAAAAACGCATTTCTCCTATGCTTTCTCTCAAATGGCATTTGCACTGAATTGAGGCAGTCACCTGGTATGATTTCATGTAAACACAGGTCAGCAATCCTTCTGAGGAAACCTGTCACAATGGTTGTTATAACTTTAAACACAAACAGGCAGAAAACCCAGTCTGTAAAGGATGATGCTTACGTGAGTCTGATTTCTCATAGCACTGAAATCTTGACTCTGGCAGTCTATCTGGTTCAACCTTCAATTATCAAAAAAAAAAGTTTGTGCTGGCATGTGCGTGTGTGTCTGTCGTGTTTTGGGGGGTAGACTTATCACTTTAAAAGAACCCCAACAAAATTTGGTAAAAGTTATTGAACCCATCCAATGAAATGAGAACTACATAAGAATATTTAAATATACTTACATAAAACAAATACAAATAAGTAATGGGGAATTCAGAGTCATTTCCACTTTTGATCCTGAAGAGAAATTAGTAAATCTAAGACAATAATCAAGGAAATGGTTCAATTAAAATATCTTATTTCATAGTCTGCTATTTTGTGTGTCCTATACAAGCAGGATGGGATTTATTGAATTAGAGCCTTTGTATTGTTCTCAAAATTGTGGTCTTTGCTTAAACAAATTTTAAAGATGATATTTGTATTAAGGATTTCTTCAGATGTGTCTCAAAGTCTTTGGCTTCCTCCACGGCTGTCACAGTCAACAACCAGCAGGTGAAACCCTGCCGCAGCTGCACCAGCTTTCCCGCTTTCTGCCCTCGGCTTTTCTGACACCTGCCATCGGATGCCTATGGAAGCCCAGTCAGTTCAAATGTCCACGTAAGTCGGATTGGTTTTCTATGGGGTAACCTTGGTCAATGCAGAGTCGGAGACAGTGGGTAAATCCCCCTTCTAATGACAATTCAGAGGTGGATTCTACATGACCCCCCTGAGTCACAGAGGGACCAAGCCTCAGTTGCCCACTGAAGTGTGGAATCACAACCCTCCCACTGTAATAACCCACCTCCATTCTGGTTATTACACCCACTCCTGTTTAACCGCTCCACCCACAATATCATTTAAACACTTCCCCTCAAACTTATGGTCCCCAAATCTATTTCCTATATCCTTTTTCACCACCCTCCATGAATTTTTTCTCCCAAAACTTTTACTCAGTATGGCTTTACTCTCAGCTGGACAATATTGCTAAACATTCAGAAACAGAAACGATGGCACCATGTGGTACCTTCTTGGCAAACGCTTCTTTTTTTTCTTCCACTTTCCTGCTGGAGGACTTTCCAAGACCTGCTTTCCTCCCTACCTGCTCTGAGCCAGGGAACATCGTCTCTGCTGCTTGTCTGTCCACGTGGTACTGTAGGTGCTGCTGTGCTTTTCCCTGCCGTATCTCTCGGGTGGGTCGGGAGAATCAGTCTGAAAGACAGGAGAGACACCTGTTTTCTGTACACTCAGGTCTGGCCCCTTAAAGAGGTGGCTACAGACGGGGCTTCTTTCACTCTGAGCTCTGTGATCACCCAAAATATCTTCTGTTCTCTGATAAGGCTATCTTTGCTTCCTCCTTTGAGTTAGCCATATGTTTTTACTGGATTTTATTTTGTTTTCACTACAGATAGTTTTTCTCCCCCTTCTTCCAAAAGACAATGATTTTTCCCCTGACAGTTTTGTTTATCTTACTTTGTGTCCCATGCAAGCTTCTCTCCTTCAGTATTTCTTTTCTCCAGCACACAGAAGCACAGAAAGAAAGTGAACTTTGGATTCAAGATTGGTTTGGGTCCCAATTAGGGCTTTCTCATTTACTATCTGTGTGAATTTGAGCAGGTGGTTCTACTTCTGACCCTGCCTCTCTCTCCTTGTCTTTTAAAATAAAAATAATGTATAACACAGAACCACCGAATTTTTGCAAAGAATAAATAATGTGCAGAGTAAATGCTCATGAAATAATTGTGTTTCTATCTCCCTCTATCAGTAACCATATTTTATTTGAACACACACTCAATTACACCTCACACTACTTGTCCAGTGTGGCTAAATCTGCTTTTCTCAGTCAACTCTGCTATCTTTCTCCGAGGTTTGATGCTCACTCTGTTTAGAATACCCCTTGATCAATTTTCAGTGAATGCCCTTGGCCTCTTACAAGATGTCTTGTAGGTTATTGTAGGAGTTCTTCATTGCTGACTAATGACAAATATCTAATACTTCATACAGCTGAAGCCAGGAGCATCTTAGCTGGTTAGTCTGGCCCATGGTCACTCACGAGGTTGCCCTCAAACAGTTGGAGAGGCTGCAAAACATCTCAAGTCTCTACAGAACCTGAGAACATGAAACACAGGATCTGTGATAGAACCCATTCAGCAGTCAAACCAATTATGTAATCCCAAATTGTGGTAATCATAATGCACATTGACTGGCTGGTTGTAGGCTTACAATCAGGCTCTTTCCACCTAGACAAGGAATATCTACATTTGGACCCAATTGTTCTAATTCAGTTTGAAGTTCACAAAACCTAATTTTTGTCTTGTGAAAGTTTACCCTGTCTCCACACGGAAATGGCCTGCAGGCAAGCCAGGATTTTCCTCATGGAGCTGCTTTGTATGCATTCCAGCTGCTGAAAATGAGCCTAGTAGGTCCAGGGTCCTGCACTATCTGGTTGAGCAGAGATGGTCTGAGCTTGCGATGTATTCAAAATCTATTTTAACAATTCCCTCACTGGCTCTGGAGAAAAAAACTATTATGCTGTCTGCCTTCTGTTTGCTCTTTCAAATCTACTCTTCACTGTTCTGTGTCTAAAAGACTGACCTTCGTGGACTTCATCAGCAAGCTCCCTTGACTTCGGGCTTCTCAGCTATGGCCTCGTCAATTAGAAGCACTCGGAGGCGGTTGAAAGGGCAGGAAAAGAGTGAGGTTGGGATATTTATCTTGCAGCACCTTCCTGGCCGGACTACAGCATTAACTATGTGTCCATACCAAAGGTCACACACAGCTCCTAGCAGGGGGTCCTGTCTGCACAGCTGTTTGTTCCAGGTTCCTGCAGCCACACCCTCTCCCTGTCCATTCAGGCTTAGTAATGATAATTGTTCTACCATGTTTACTAACCCAGGTGCTTTATTTTCATATTTTCCCGTAATCCCTGCCCACAACCTTATAAAAAGTCCTTTATTAAACTCTTCTCCATATCCAGTTTGAATGTGTCACCTATTTCTTGCCAGGACCCTAACCAATAGCTACTGTGAAGTGGTTGGTTTTTGACAGCTCAGCCCCCCAAGCTTCCTGCAGCTATAAGTTAACTTTAAAGTATCGTCGCAAAAAATTAAATATATTTGACTATTGAATCATCTAGTAGTTATTTGAATGAAACTTAGTGATTGGCAGCAGTTTTAATTTCTAGGAAATCTGTGTGAGCAATCATTCATTGCCAAAAGCTACAAGGGCTGAATATCAATTCAGGGTCATCCATATTAAATCCAGCAAAATATTTTATGATTTAAAATAATAGGGAAGAGCCCTGACTTAGTGTGGATCAGTGGGGTGGGCTTCATCTCACAAACCAAAAGGTCACCAGTTCAATTCCCAGTCAGGGCACATGCCAGGGTTTTGGGCCAGGTCCCCAGTTGCAGGTGTGAGAGACGCAACCGATTGACATTTCTCTCACACATTGATGTTTCTTTCCCTCTCTCCCTCCCTTCTCCTTTAAATAAAATCTTAAAAAATAAAGTAACAGGTAACTTGTATTAAGTACTGTGTGACAAGCATTACATCAAATAATTTATTTTTTAAAAAATTCTTACAAATGTATTTTTACAAATTATAAATTCTTTTATCCGCACAATTATTCTGTGAGGCATTATTTTTGCCATTTGACAGGTGTAAAAATTGAAACTTAGGGAGAAGTACCTTGCCCAATGCTACATAGCCAGCCATTGCTGGAGCTGGTATTCAAACCCCAGCTGTTGGAATCCAGAGCCTACGGTCTACTCAATTTCCTCTTTAGTTAATAAGAAAATTAAAAAAAAAACAACAAAGGTATATCTTTCCTTAAAGAGAAACATTTGCTAATTTCTATATGGTATAAATAGGCTGGTTAGAATTATAAATTGCAGTGCTACTTGTAAGAATTTTATATATTCCATGCCTATTAGTCGACTTTGTGGAATAAAGGGAGCCAGAACTATTGTGAATTTCAAGTGTGACCCACAAATGCAAATAGTTCTGAATTTACCACACACACAGGAGTCTAACGCTACTAACTCTAGTGCTTAGCTGTTTTTCAACTGGAAAGCTGTTAGTCTTGGGTCTTTTTATAAATCTTCTTATAAATAATGATTGTGTTTACTCAACTTGGAAATACTGGATTTTTTCTTCAATGAATCATTGTTTTGGGATAATGTAAACAGCGCCAGTGTTAAGGGAAAGGATTTCTTTTCCTAGTAAAGCTCTGAACTTTTAAACAGCTGGTTAGTTTCACTCCAGAGGTGTTTGCATTTCATTGACAGATGGAGTCATTTTGAAATGGTTTTTAATCAATAGATACTAGGCAAGTGGTTGAAAATTATCTCTTGGAGGAGAGGGGGAGCAGGAACATTCAATTTAACCATAGTTTCTTATTTATTTTTTTAGACTCTGTAATTAAATAACCACCACAAAAACCACATGTTGGGATGTGAAATTCTATGCAATGGTCCATATTTAAAGTTGTTTATTTTCATGCCATTTGGTAGTTTTTGTTTGTATATTCTAGCAATTTTATTCTCTTAAAGAGGAAGCACTGTGTCTAAAGCACAGTTTTACCCAAATGGGTGCCTATGTTACTCTTTACTTTGGCTTCTCTGAGAGGTGTCAAATTATTAAATGGTATACATAATTCAAATATTAGCAATATCTCCAGAAGTTTTAAAATAAAATCCACAAGACATTATTATTGCCATTTTTATATTGCCACTGTTCACTGCTATTTACTCACATATTAACCATATTCTTTGTTCTTTATTTGTTCTTGTGTTCATCTCAGAACATTTTTCTTTTGCCTGAAATATGTCCTTTAGATTTAATTTCCTTAGTCAAAGTTGCTGAAGGCAAATTTTCTTTTCTTTTTTCTGTTTTGCCTGTAAATGTTTTTATTTGATATTTATTTATGAAGTGTATTGGGTGGATATAGAATAGTAGCTTGGCGATTACTTTCTCTGCACATTTCTGGTATTGTCCCACAGTTTCTGGCTTCTGTTTTGGCCATTGATAAGTCAGCTGTCAGACTCAATGTTTTGAACCACAGGGGGCTCTGTTCTGTGCTGACAGGATCCCTTTGGGGGCCTGAACAGATTTTACCCTCAGATCCTAAGAGCAGTGCCATCAGCTGACACCCCATGGCTGTCAACCTTACTGGAACTTGCTCCCAACTGAACACACCCATCTCAATGAAATTCATGCCCCAGTTCTGGAAGCTGGCTGTATCTGAATACTTTTCTGACCTACAAATCAGGTGACAGGAAAGTCTGCCAGCTTTGACTGAGGGCCAGAGCAGGAAACGGCTGGGTGCAAGTGATCTTGCCATTTCAGCCATTTCACTCAGAAGAACCAAAGTTATTAAGTGTTTCAAAGGTAATGGATGGTGTAGGAATGGCATTTAGGCCAAGCCACAATAGAAGAATTACCTTTAGAGTTCTGATGCAGGTCGTGCCATCTACAGCATAAAATTATACATCTTGTCAAAAACTGCCTAAGTGTGCTACTTGGTCCTGATACAGACTGAGGGTCTGGCCCAAAGCACAAAGTGACCTCATGCATAAAATTTCCCAACAGAAGCTCAGCTCTGCCAGGCACACCAAATTGGGCATGCCTGGAAACAACAGATCATAACTGGAAGTGAAATATTCAGATCAAAGCCAAGGTGTGGCCAGAGGAACAAACATGAGGCACTAGAAGGCAGACCCACATCACCCATCATGATCCCTCTAGTGCCTCCTCCAGGGGCAAAGCTGATGAAGAAGGAGGAGAGTCAAGCTTTGTTCATGGGTGGGATATCTCATGACCTTACTGGGTATAAGCTAAACACGGACTTTGGCCACACTGCCTCCGTCTTCAGAAATGGATTTGAAAGTGAGGTTTGTGAGGAGGCGAAGTTCCCCCAATGAGCAGAACTTTAGACAACACATCTCACATTCTTTATGTCAAAAGAAACATACTCTGTGCATGGACTCAACAAATAGCTTAGCCGTTAGTCAGAAGCCTGGAAGAAGAAACATTAAATCAGAGACAAGAAGGTCTGGAATAGAAGCATATAGATAGACCTTGGTTTTGAAGAAACAAGATCTTTGCATTTGCCTTGCATTATTACTATTTCTACAGAATATCCTCCGAGGAAGAGGAATTAAACAATAAAGTAGAGAGAATGGTATGGCCAGCTGTCATCAGTGAGTCCCTGTCATCAGCTCTTCCAGTGCTGGAGCAATGGGCTTGTAAATGCAGAACCATGGAGGCAGAGGAAGAGGCTGTACCTGAGCCCACGATGATGGGTTTCTACTCACCAAGGCTGTTGGTAAATGCTCAGCCTGCCAGTGTTACTCACTAGTGCTGATGCACTTGTACAGAAATGCCCTGCAAGGACATCAACAGTCCACCTAGCAGTGTAAGTCACCTCCACTGAGCCCCTTCTATCCTGGAAAGAACAAAGATTCATTTCGACTTGCCAATACATACTCTGTATAGGACTTCTTATGCTCAGAGCCTCAACTAGCACCATTGTCTGAGGACTTACAGATTTCAAATCACCCAAATGGGATTCCCACACAACACTGCATCAGATCAATGAACCCACTCTATGACAATACTATGGTATGATGGGAAAAATACCCTGAGATCCCCTGGATTTGTAACATATCACCCAAAGGCTGCAGACCTGAGTGATATAAATGCCAAGTGGTCCAAGGATTTTGAGAAGATGCAGTGTCTGAGAAAAGAGGGTGCAAGGGGTCCACATTTTGCTACCACAGGGCAGTAGTAAGGCTGTGAATATCAGTAGAAAATCCTGGCACATTTTCAGAGGCCTGAATAGTATAGTTCAGACAGATATAGCAAGGACAAGATTTATACCAAAAACTCAAGCAGAGGTCATGGGACCCTGAGAAGGGTGTGTGGACCAACCTTAACTCTCTCAGTGCCATGATGTGTATAACTTCCTAGGATGGAGAAAACCAGTGAGGAGAGCCAAGCTCAGAACAGCCCAGATAGGCAGCTTGACCTTTGAATTAATGAGTTTAAATCCTCAGTGGAATTAACAAGTTTTAATTACTTGTACTATTTAAACCAGAAGAGAGCATATTACTTTTCAGAGGCAAGATTAGGAAGTTTTTAACATCAGCAGAAATAATGGCACTGGAGCTAAACCAAGCTCAGGAATTGAAAATGTAAAGTTACATTTCTGTGCAGCTCAGTTGTGACTACTTCAAAATACTACACACGTAATCTTCTTGCATGTGGGTACTCTGACAAGCAGCTCTCAGAACTTCCTGGGACTTGACTCAAAATTAGCCATCCTGGTTTATTCTCATCTTGGGGTCAGGGATGATTTAATCATGGAAGGGAAGATAAATTCATCTTATTTTAAAAATAAGTCAATTTTCTTTTGCCGTTTTTCAAATAACATTTAGTGATCACTTATAGGCACAGACACCACTACAAACACAAAATTCTCCAAAACTTCTAAACAACAGCCCTTACACATTACGGATGAAAATGTAGAGTTGTTATCCATTATGGAAGATGGCTTGATGGTTCCTCAGAGAATTGCCAAGTTAAACATAGAATCACCATATGACTTAGAATTACCATTATTCTACTCATAGGTATATACCTCAAAGAACTGAAAATGAGTACAGTAATATCACAGCAGCATTATTCACTAATGCTGGAAGCAACATAAATGTCCTTCAAAAAAAGAGTGGGTAAGTAAAATGTGGTGTATACCAAATACTGAAATACCATTCAAGCATAAAAAGGAATATAGTACTGGTATTTACAACACAGG
The DNA here is from genome assembly GCA_004024845.1 of Tonatia bakeri. NCBI lineage: Eukaryota > Metazoa > Chordata > Mammalia > Chiroptera > Phyllostomidae > Tonatia > Tonatia bakeri. The sequence goes on from PVIA01004292.1 coordinate 22,835, forward strand.
TGAAGTTTGTAAACATGCTGAGTGAAAGAAGCCAGACACAAAAGGCCACGTATTGCACGACTATTTATTTTAAATAACGGCAAATCCATAGAGACAGAAAGCAGACTGGTGGCTTCCAGGGGTTGTGGGAGTGGAAGATTGAGTAGTGACTCTTAATGGTTATAGGGTTTCTTTTAGGAAGATGAGAATGTTCTAGAATTAGATAGTGGTGATGGTCTCACGATGTCATGGATGCACTTAATGCCACTGAATTGAATACATAAAAATGAGTAAAATAGTAAATTTTATGTAACATATAGAGCCAATAAAACATTCTCCAAAACTCAATTAATAAATACTTTCCAGTACCCCCAAACAATTTTAGTTCTCCGGGAAAGTTTTCTGCAGTACCAACTAAAATGGGTCACCAGTTGTTCCTTGTGGGAGGCAACCTAAGACTTTGCACTGGGTAAAGTCGGTCAGCTGTTTTACAAGGAAAACACCTGGCACCCAATGCTGGCCTCTTTAAAGAACTGCTAGCTAAGCCTCTTCCCCAAGGTAAACTCAGGGAGAAGCACTATGAGTCCAAACTTGCCAGGTTGACGTGGGCCACACCCAGCAGTTAATAAGTTGTTCCGAACTCCACATGCCCCATCTCAATAACCAGTTTTCTTCCCAGTTTGTAGGTTCCCATAATCATGTGGCTACTCAAATGAGACCAGCGAAAACCACTAACAATTTGGAGATGAGAAAGAGTCCAGAAAAGGAAGAAAAGTCATGAAAATATAAATTTAGCTTGAGGTGTTCCATGAATATAAGGCAGAGACCTAGAATTAGGGTTTGTTATAAATTTCAAAATTGACAAAATAGTGGCTTCCCTGAAAGCACAGCCATTTGGGTAAGGAAGTTTCTCAAGCTAGCAGCTGCATAAGTGTGAGAGAATGAATCAAACAGTGCAAAACTTTTGAAATTCAAACCAAAATTTTGACTTTTTGGTCCATCCAATGACAATTGGTCAGAACAGTTTGCCATGCTATAAATCTGAGAAAACTGACCTGCAAGGACTAAGGAAAACGATAGTTTCCTTACCCTCAAATTATGGGCAAGGCTACTACCTTTTATGTTAGAACCAGCCAGCAGTTAGCAGGGGGTGGGAGAGGGGGTGAAAGAAAGAATGGAGGAAGGAAGGAAGAAAGGAAGGAAGGAAGGAAGGAAGGAAGGAAGGAAGGGAGGAAGGGAGGAAGGGAGGAAGGGAGGAAGGGAGGAAGGAAGGAGAGGTAGGCAAGAGCCAGGTAACATAAGACCTTGAAGTCTGGAATTTCTTCTATGTCCAATTAAAAGATGTCACAGAGTTTTAAGCACAAAAAATCACACCATATAATTTACATTAACAAAAGATCAACAACTCTCTCTGATGTGAAGAATGGACACACTACAGGAACCTGAGAGCAGAAGCAAGGATAATTCCCAGGACCAAAGCTAGATGATGGTGACTTGGACCAGGATGGGGTGGTGACATTGGACCGAATCGGCGGGGGTGTGGAGGGGGTGACAATGGAGATCTGGAGAAGTAGGTGGATTCACACTGTTTTTAGCAGAAGAGGCCATAGGGCGCGCTGATGGAACAGGTTGTGTGGACAGGGAGAGACAGGGAGGAGTCAAAGATGACCTGCAGATCAAGGCGAAGGCTGCAGCCCGTGGACCTTTGTTGCTATAGGCAAAGCCAGTCCCCACCCTGAAGAACATCTAATACATGTTTTCCCTTTCATTCTTACACAGTTGTTCTATAAGGGAAGAAAATGGTATCTCATTATATTTTTTAAATTAATTGTGAAGTAAAACTCTTGTTCACATATTTGTTGGCCATTTGTACTTCCTGTTTATTAACTGAGTGTTCTGCTTTCTTACTTCTGTGTGAGCCCAGACCACCAGTCCGTCAGAAGACCTTGGTCTTCCTTAGCTTTCTGGACACTGCCTTCCTCTTACCGCACTGACGACTCCTGCGCGGTCTCTTCCTGGCCTCCGGTTCCTCAATACTCTCCGTGGCTCCACTCCCACTGTGTCCAGCTTCTGCTTTCAGCCCTCTTCTCTTCTTTTCACGAGCCTCTCTAGCTGATATCTTCTGTTCACATAATTCAACTACGGTCTCCACATTAATCACCCTAAAATCTCTATATCCAACCAAAACCTTTTTCCAGATGTTCAACACAGTGACTCCAACTGTACACTCTGCCTTTTCATCTCTGTCTTCAGTTGACATGTTTATTAAAATATGTCTAAAATAAAATCTCACCCACTCATTTTTCCCAGCCAACTTCTCCTTATTTCCTATTTCCATCAATGGTACCAAACTTATATGAATATCTCAGATTATAACTTCTCTTATTAGTTTATTTACTTTTTCAACAAACATTGATAAAGTATCTGCTATGCACAAGGCAGTGTGTGCTGGGCCCTAAAGTTTTTACTCCCTAATCTCCTTTCCTGTAATAGTTCTATTACTAAATCTTGTGAATTTTCTATTTGTAGGTAATAAAATCTCTCAGGTTTATTTCCTCCTTTTCATTCCTGTTGCCATCATCTTAAATTAGTGTCTCCAGCAGGCTTTCTACATCTCATCCACAGCCTCATCACGCTCCTAACTCCTCACACCAAAGCAGGTGAGTAACCAAGAACATACCTCTGAACATATCACTTCCTTCCTTAAAGCCCATCTTCGACAGCACATTTAGAAGTAGAAAAAATTCCAACCCTTCAACTAACATCAATGACCCTCAAACCATATCTCTCACTAATCTCTGCTCTCCATCCTATTTGCCATGAATACACTTGCATACCTGGCTTTCCTCCTTCTTTTTGTGTCTGACTACTTTATTTAATACATCTTTTTTATAAAGGCATATTTGACATACAGTAAAATGAAGAGAGTTTAAGTGTACTGTGGATGACTTCTGACAAATGTATACACTTTTAAAACACATAGTCAAATCAAGATACAGAATAGGTCCAGTACACAAAGAGTTATCTTGTGCTCCTTTCAGTCAACCTCAACCCCAGCCACAGGCGAATACTGTTCTGATTATTATCAGCATAGACTAGTTTTGCATTTTTCTTAAATTCCATGTAAACAGAATTATATATTCTCACAATGTACTCTTTTGTCAGGTTTCCTTAGCTAAACGTAATGTCTATAGAATGTGTGCATGTTTTTTCATGTGTCAAGGGTGTGTTCCTTTTTTATTGCTGAGTAGTATACCTTGATATACATAACATAATTTGTTTATTAAGTTTCCTGTTGATGAACATTTGCATTGTTTCCAGTTTGAGGTTATAAAGTTGACATGAATATTTATACACAAGTTTCTTTGTGGTCACATCTTTTCATTTCTTCTGGATAAAATACTTAGGAATAGAATTTTGGGGTTTTCTGGTATGTGTATGTTTACTTTATAAGAGGTTATTATACAGTGTTCCAAAATTGTTTTGTCATTTTACACTCCCTCCATCAAGGTAAGAAAGTCCCACTCGCTTCACATTCTCACCAATACTTGCCGTCTTTTTATTTTGGACATTCTAATTGGTGTGAAGTAGTAACTCAGTGTGGTTTAATATGCATTTCCCAGATAACGAATGATGTTGAACACCTTTCATACTGTCGATTTGTATATCTTATTTTGTGAAATGACACTTCAAATCTTTTTCCAATTTTTACTAAGTTTCTGTCTTTTTATTATTGATTCATAGTGGCCTTTTATGTATCTGGATACGAATGCTTTATCAGATATATGTATTGAAAATATTTTCTCAGTCTGTATTTTACCTTTTCATTTTCAACATGCCTTATGATTAGCAGAAGTTTTTCATTTAGACAAAGCCTAATTCATTACACATACTGTTTTCTTTTAATGTTAGTGCTTTAGGTAGTCTCTCTGAAAAATCTTTGCATATCTAAGTAGGTAAACATTTTCATGCTTGCTTTTACAGAAATCAACAGGCCTATTTTAAAAGTTACATAAAAATGGAAGGGATTTAGAATATCCAAAAATTATCTTAAAAATGAAAAACAAATTTACAGAAGAGGAGCTAGCTTCTTTTGAGATTTTCTTCTTCTTCTTTTTTTAACCAAATAGCAGCAGTCCAGACAGTGATGTGGATTTGTGTGAGGATAGACCAATAGGTCAATGGAATAGAGCAGAGTCCAGAAACAGACCCACATATATAGGGTCAGTTGATCTTTGACAAGGGAGTCAAGACAATTCAATGAATACAGAAAAATCTATTCAACAAGTTCTAGAATGGCTAGATAAATATATGGAAAAATAAATATTAACTTTTCATTTATACCACGCACACACACAAATTTATTTGTGGTGGGCTGAGACCTAAAAATGAAAACTAAAACTATAAAGCTACAAAAGAATCTTACTATTTTTACCTATATTTTCCTCTTCCCTATCTTTTACTTTGACAGATTACTTAAACACCTCAAGGCTGAGCTCAAATGCAGTCTTCAGGAGCCTTTTATGACTGCTCTTCTCAGAAATAAGTACTACCTTACCTAACTCTCATGACACTTTCCTTACCCCATGGTAGACACGGTATTACGGGCGAGTGTGTATGTGTGCTATGTGGACACATCAGGACCATCCTGCTAAATGTTGTGTTGTTGACCAAGTTTTGTTCTCCACCAAATCCCTTGAAACATGGAGCAGAGTATTTATCCACAGTAAAATATCAATAAACAATTGATCTCAAAAAGGTAATTCCATACTAAAGTATTTAGGAGAAAGGAAGTAAAGGAGGGAAGAAAAAGAATAGTTTGAGCCCTGGCTGGTGTGGCTCAGTGGATAGAGTGTCGGCCTGAAAACTGAAGGGTGGCTGGTTCAATTCCCAGTCAGGGCACACGCCTGGGTTGTAGGACAGGTCCCCAGTAGGGGCGTGTGAGAGGCTATTACATATTGATGTTTCTTTTCCTCTCTCCCTTCTTTCCCCTCTCTAAAAATAAATAAATAAAATCTTTAAAAAACAGTTTGATGCTTGCTTATAGGATAGGAAAAGGAGCTATAGGACACAGCTAAAGATAGATCAAATGCAAATGAATTTCAATAAATGTGTCAGTATACTTTTACACAACTACTAGTAATTTTAGCGAGACGTATTTTCAAAACTGAACAGGACCTTTGCATGAGCCTTTATCAAAGAAGAATGTAAACAGTACATGTTTTTCTGTTGATGCAAACTAAGAACATTCATAAATCATACTGTCTAGAGAAATCAATTTGTAGTAAATGTGATCTTCCCCTAAATAATTTCCAATATACTTCTATTTATGGCAAACACCTATGAGATTAGAATTGTGAATAATTTTATTGTCTTTTTTAGAGCTGAATATTTTTTCTTGGAAGACTATTTTTATGTATAAATAACTTCCCAGTTTATTTCAAAAACATTGCATTGTCTCCACAATATTCAGCCAAGAATGTATTTAGCTTCATGCATCACCCTAACTCAGGAGAGGGTATGACATGGCAAAGGAAGAATTCTAATGAACAAGATGAAACGGAGAAATAGTGATAGGGGAATTGAAGAACTGGTCAGGTTTTTAATTTCAGTTGAACAATATAATAAAGCCCTTTAAAATCGGAACTTGTTTGTGAGGCTCTATTTATACCTGTCTTAATAAAGCCCCATTTATTCTCTGAAATCATACATTTGTTTCAAAGACTGAATCATTCCATTTACATCAGTATCTCAGAATTCTCTTTCTTTTCATACAAAACTATATTTGTGTTTGTAGGTAAGATATTTTTAAATAGCTAAGTAAAAAATAGCCTAAGATGGTTGCTGCTTTATTACCATAGTACATTTATTTTAAAATACATGTGGTCTACAAAGTATCATAAGAATAAAGCAATTACTATCCTGTTACCATTGTTACCATCGCTGCTGTTAATAGATTCTGTGGAAATAATGAATTAGAGGGAAAGCCATTGTTAAAACTCTTCATGTGATTTCACAGCCCTCAGCCACCTGGGCCACCTGCCTGGTCACTAGCCTTGCTCCCCCAGACCGATTTCTCCCTGATTGGCAGCACATCCAGATGTTAGGAGGAAGAGGGAGGTGGGGTTGCTGCAAGATTCAGGAGCCAGTCTGTGGAACTAGTCCGTGTCCTTTTCCAGGGAAGCCTTTGAATACTTAAAATGTGTCTCTCTCTTTCTAGTTCTCTTTTTCTTGAGACAAAATTTCCAGTTCTTTTAACTAGTCCTCATCTGACAAGGTTAGAAATAAAATCTCCTGGTTTCTCATCTATAGACAATGTAACAACTTTTAAAGCAAAATTTGCCTTGCTTTTTATTTACTTCCCATGTAAGGTAAATACGTGTACACGTTAATGTATATTATTTGTATAAACAGTTTCATTTTTATAACTACTTCAGGAACCAAATAGAGCATTCCCTGAAAAAATGATTTAGCTTTGATATTTTTATATACGTTTTGTTCTATGTTTGTTTATTTCATAGTTGTCAATTACAACTTGTCAATTACAAGTAATGGGGGAAAATTGTCCCCATTTTCCCCCATTACTCTCCCCTGCCCTGCCCACCTCCCACACTCAGTCCTCCCCTCACTGTTGTTTTTGTCCATGAATCCTTTATACATGATCCTCGACTTGCCCCTCCCCCTTCCTTTTCCATTGCTCCCCCCCTCCTCCCCTCTGGTCATTGTCAGTTTGTTCTTTATTTCCATGCCTCTGGTTCTGTTTTGTTCACTTGTTTGTTTTGTCGATTAGGTTCTACTTACAGGTGAGATCATATGGTATTTGTCTTTCTGTCTTATGTTTATTATATGTTTCATCTATGTTTTGCCCTATCCCTACTATATAATGAAGAACAATTTTATTACATCTACATAAACAAGAGAAAATTCCAAATTTAGCATAAAATACATTTCCAAGAGCATCACTTTTAAATAAAGAACATGCACACAATGGATTACAATGTAATTCCTTTTTTTACATATAAATATACTCTGTCTGTGTTATCTGAGATACTTTTATTACAAAAAGTAAGGCCTGCTCTGTGCTGATGTTAATGAAAGAAAAATCATATTTTCTTCTGAAACCAAAGTAATTCTGACTTTTGGGTAGAAAATCTCTGTAAATAACCTTCTGTGACTTTAGGTCTTTATTCGTTCAAAGTAACCTTTAATGATTTGAAGATGTATACACTAAATGTGTATATGTATTCCTTCAATGAGAATAATGATATCTTCTACATTGTTTAATGTCTGTGGTGGAGTGTGACCAGTGAGGTTTGGGGCCTGGGCGGGAGAGGAGGTGTACATGACAATTGTATAAATATTTCTTAATAATTAGAACATGGAAAAAGGTTTAGAATCTTCATCTGTTAAAATTCATATGATTTTTAAAGCATAACCTCAATCTAACATCAGTCTCAACACTTACTGAAATTTTTTATACATTTCATGTCACGTATTATAACCATATGCTTTGAAAAGTCATTCAGAAGTCCCATGACTGAAAAAGCTAATTATTTCATATCTCATTGTTTACATATAATATTTCCTCTTAATGACAAAAAAGGGAATGTCCCAGGAGTTGGATGAATCAGGCCAAAACTGGAAACGTGATGATTTACTCATCTATCCTTAATTCAACATTCAGATAATTATTTTACTGAAGCTATAATGAGAATCTTAGTCCAGGATGAATACTTCATTGGACCAGATACTAGATAAGCATTCAATCATAAGACATTATTTTTTAGTCTATTTAATATATCTTCACCCCAACTTAACATTATAGTTTCCAAGACCTCAATGTGTCCTATTTCTGAATACTGAAAATATCTTTAGCCTAATCTTGTATTTTTGCCTGAGTCAGACAATTTATTCTTAAGTATGACATGCTCCCTCAAGTTGTAAAAGCAAACATTTTCAAAAGTAGGTGTAGCAAGAAAAGAGAAAAAACTCCACACATCTATAAGTAAATCAAGGGTATGAATCTTCCAGATGATGAACTAGCTACTTGCTTGAGCAGGCAAGGATATAATTTTATCACTCATCACATAATTAGCCATGTTCAGTGCCTTTAAGCATTATGTCAGGCTATATGCCGTGACGAGGATAGTTTAAAATTTATTCAAGTTTGCTCCTAGAAAACAGTGTACCTTATAAATAAAAGAGAATGATTCTATACAAAAATAATGAGAGCCAAAAGTGGAAAGGGCACTCTGCTAGGCCCAGAGTAACAAAAACACGGTCTTCATTCCCCAGGAGCTTACAGTTCAGTGGCAGAAAGGGAATTAATATAAATCATTATAATAAAAAGCATGGTCTATGTGGCAAAAGCCATGTCTAAGTATTGATTAATTTTGACAGGGATGGGGGTTGAGAACAGCTTCCCAGAAGGAACTAACATTAGATTTGGCCTCAGAGGATCAATTAAGCAGAGAGAGGGAAAAAATCCTAAAGACTGGGATTGGTCATTTCAACACGGAGTCAAGAAAAAAAAATATTCAGGAAGCAAAATTGTGAATGGGTAAAATACATGGTGATTTGGAGACTGTCAGACCAGACATTAGAGTAGAAAGGGGACTGAGATCAGAGGTTGAAAGGCCTTGAGGAACAGACGGAGGAAGGTCAGCTCTCTTCCATAATCAATGTCTTCATTGGGAAACAACACAGTCGGTTTCGGTTGGGCAAAGACAATTCTTGGGGCAGTGTCTCTAGCAATCAGAATGAGGACAGATCAGATGCAGGCAAACCAGTGAGAAGTCAGCTGCTGTTGCGTGGGAAAGAGGAAACAAGGTAAAGTGGGCTTGCACTGAGGACGGATGTGGCAATGAGAACAGAAGAAAGGAAATGATTCGAGACTGTAAAAGTGTTACCAATAAAATTTGGTGGCATGTCACAGGAGTGAGGGAGAGGACAGGTCAGAGATAATCTGTCTTCAAGGCAGACTTGCCCCACTAATTTGGTGCACAAAGCCAGACACCATTGTGATTTTGTAAAACTCTTCCTTCACCCTAAGTATTCCATTTCCTATTTATCCTACAGATACCCCAGTCCTCCTGCAAAGCTTGGGTCAACATTCTGCTTCCTGCATAACAGCTGCCCAGATTCCCTGCCCTATATCCCAGCTACATCCAGAATTCACCACTTCTGTTATAATTGCACAAAATAGTATCTTTACTTCTGCTTCCTGTCATAAGTAATTACATGCATGCCTATTCCCTCATGAGTATGTAAGGACCTTGAGAAATCATATTCCACTCATTTTTGGATTTTTCATAATACCCAAGGTAGTGATGTTCAACAAATAATCTCAATAAACACTTCATTTGTGACATTTCTGGATATTATCCCTGACTCAGGTGGTTCAAACAGAAGCAATACTAAGTAAGGTTTCTCAAAATGTGGCATATGTGTACTGGGGAAGTATGGAAAATAATTTAGAGTATGGAAGATTTTTAATGGTTCCTATTTTATATTTGCAAAATAGAATAATACCCAAATATTAAAAAAAATGAACTAGTGATACATATAAAAATGTAGGTGAATTTCAAAGCTATTGTGTTGAAGAAACCAAACATAAAAGAATACATATCATATGATTTTATTTTCATAAAATTCACCAACAACAAAAGTTAACCTATGCTGCCAGGTATCAGAACAGTGCTTGCCTAGAGGAGTAGGATTTGACTGGAAGGGTGTGCAAAATAAATTTCTAGGTGATGGAAATACTCTATATTTTAGTAAGGGTATTGATTTTATATGTATATATATTTTTTTCAAAAGATTGATGTGTTTCATTCTAGGTAAACTTTATCTCAAGGAAAAATATTAAGGAAATTTGAATATCATCTTGGTATTTGTTAATACTAAAGAATTATTCTTACAAATTTTATTAAAGTATGATGATAACATTATGTAAGAACATGTTCATAATACTTAGAAATATATTCTGAAATATATGTGAGTGAAATAATATAATGTCTAGATTTCTTTCAAATAATTAATCAAATACAAAAAATCATTTAAAAGGAGATAAAGCAAATGTGTCAAAATATTGGTAAGTATAGAATCTGGCTGAGGGGTATATAGAAGTTCATTTTACTATTTTCTCTAATTATATGTATATATAAATTTTAAAAATAAATATAAGAAATACTTTGTAAGACATAAATTACCACATAGATAATATCAAACCCCCTGCACAAAGCAAATTCTGTTGCCTCCAACTTGAAAATACATACCGAATAGAATAATTCTTACCACCTCTGCTGCCAGCTCCCTAATTTAAGCTACATTCATCTCTCAACTGAACTATTACAGTAGCCTTCTAACCACGCCCCCTAGGTCCAGGGTTTCCCCATGGTGTCTCCATCCCATGCAAAATTCAGAACCATCTGTTTAATGAACAAGTCAAGTCATGTTCTTCTACTGCTCAAAATCCTCGGATTTCCCACCCCTCACAAAGTAAAATTCATATTTTTTACCTTGGCCGTTGAGGATTGAAATTAACTTCTTTCCTGCTTCCTCTCTGAACTGAACTCCTACACTTCCCCTTTCACTCCCTCTGCTCCAGCCACAGTCTCCTTATATCTCAGCGGAAAAAAGCAAGCATATACCCACCTCGTAGCTTTTGAGCTTGTTCTTTCCCCATACCCCAGGTCCACGACTCACTTCCTCACTCTCTGCTCTTATGTCACACGATCAGAGAGGCTTTCCTTGACCACTGCCTATGACCTGGCACCATCCCACCAACACTCTATACCCTCTACTCTCCTTCACCTGCTTTATTTTTTCCTCTCCTTCATCACTATCTGTCTGACGCCATTATACACATTTTTGTTTCGCTGTCTCCTCTGATTAGAATGAAGGTTCCTGGGGGGCAAGGTCACTGCCAGTGTTGTTCACTGTGGAATTCCCAGTGCCTAGGATAAATTGTGTATGGCACATAGCAGGTACCCAATAAATATTCATCACTGGGAGAGAAGTCAAATGGGTCATAGTACCACTTTTAATTTGGGATTTTAAAATTCATCTTAGAATCCTGAACAAAAAGAATCCTATATTTCTCTCACCTTAAAATAGTGTTTCCCACCCAGGGGCAGGATGGAGAAGCCCTGGCTAATTAATTCACATATTGCATGGCAACAAGATTAGGGCGCAGAATAGACAAGATCTCAAACTAAAGAAGGGCAGGTCCCACGGGACTCTCCAAGGAATTCAGCCATCCTCCAGGCATATGATTCACTCTTCCCCAGGCAAGGAGGAGTGAAGCAGAGGCAAGGCGGTTATCAGGGAAACACCCATGTTATCTTCCTAATACAGTCCAGAAAGCCAAGTTCTTATTTGTGGGCCAAGGGAAAAATACTAAAAAGGGGATAGAACATTTTCTACTCACAATGAAGATAATGATGATGACCATAATAAAGAAGATAATGATGGGCCTTTTTCATTCCCAATGCCCTCCTAAGCCTATCAGAAACAAATTGGATTACAGGAAGATGGGCACAGATGTTTTTTTCTTTCCTATCCACCACAGTTTGCATCACCTGTACCCTAAGCCCAGAAAATCTGTCCACTCACCTTCAGATACGCACACAAAGGAATCTGGGTGTACTGTACTGAAGGAGATGATGATCCTTTTTAAGAAGGATATGGCCATATGTTAGAGAGTGATGGTTAGAATTTGTGACAATGAGGGTATACTTGAGAATTTTCTGGAAGCCAGGTAAGAGTTACAAATTACTAACTGTATAACCTTGCATAAGTTACTTAGACTGTGATTCAATGTCTTATCTTTAAAACAGATAAATAATAATACCTCCTTTATCAAGTAGTTTTAAAGGATAAATACACAAATTTACATATATAAAACACTTTGAAAAGTGCCTGGCACATGTAAGGACTCAGTTAATATTAATTATTAATATTTAGTTCTCTGTAATCAACATTAAAATGTCTTATGAGATCCCAGAAGATGTGATTATATATTTGTTCTCTACAAATAATGGAATATTTTTCTAAGAGCAATGTTAGATAGAAATTTTGCTTTGTAATTATTATTACAGAGTCTATAGAAGGACTCTGATGTAACTAATAGAATGTGGCAATGTTCTTATATATCTAATTTTTTTAAAATGTATTTAACCAATTTAACCCCTTAATTCTCTGTTGGCTATTCAATGATGAAAGGCTCATACTAATGCTGTAACACAAAGCTTCATAAATGATTAATTTTGCATTGTTGTTTAATGACAACATTAGGTAAAATATTTGTGAGTGAGGAAATGTAAGACAGTAGCTGGAATCTGCTACACAAGTTTCACCTGCAACTGAGCTATTTGGCAAACATGACTTTATTTTGGCAAGTTATTTTTTTTTTAATGAGACATTAGGCTAGGATATCACCCACCAGCTCTAGAATTCTTGCATAGGATCTGTCCTTTTCAACAGTTTCTGTTCATGATTTGGATGGACGAAGGTGGCATGCATATCTAATCTGCCAGCACTAGGAAGCCTGGCAAGATAATGAGTAACATCGATGGTCAGCTGGGGGATTAAAAAAAGAGGAGAACAGCCCAGAATATTGCATTAACACTAACTATAATACAGATAAATGTGGAATGATATTTATAAAAATGTAGAATCATATAAATAACAAAAAAATCCATGCAGTGGTTAGTTATTCATCCAGGTCTTTTGCTCGAAGATACAGACACAAAAGTTAAAAATATTCATCCCAGTTCTTCACAATATTCAGTCTAATTGAGAAGAGAGAAGTATAAAAAAAAGTACAGCCATAGGAGTAATCACACAAGTACAGAAACTTAACATCAAACTTACTATGGTATCTAGTGCTTTAGAGTTCACAAAGCATCTTCCTAGGTATTATCACATTTAATTCTTCCTTCTATTCCTTTTACTCCTTAGCTGTTTGGGGTAGAGTTGATGACCTGTATCTACCAGAACCCAGTGAAAATAAATGGTTAATGGCACATCACTAATTCCAGCCAGCTGGATGCCAGAAATGTAAGGGGGGACACTTTGTAAAATACATGATCGTCTAACCACTACACTGTGTTCCTGAAATGAACACAAAATAATATTGAATGTAAACTGTAATTGGAAAAAATTAATTTAAAAAATGTTATGCTCTTTAAAGACCAGGGCTGTTTTATTTTTATACTTCCAAGAGTGGGCTCAAAATTAGTTGCTTATTTGTTTAGTGTGCTTGTTTATCAGAACAAAATGCTAAGTGAGCAGTGGGGCAGCTGCATGAATAGACTGATTAAATTTTCAGTAGTTATGCTGGCTTTTGTCTTTTCAGTTCCTTTTCACCTATATCTTATGCTAGCAGCCATAATTATGCTGAAACATTATGAACGTTGCCCCTGATGAAATCAAGTTTCTGTGTGCAATTTTCCTTTGCAAAACCAATTTGTTCATTCCATTCCTTTTTAAGTTTCAGCAAACTATTATCAAATAATGGCCCATACATTAAAACTAAAAGCATTTTCCTTAAGATCAGGAACAGGACAGGGAGGTCTGCTTTCACCTCTGTTATTCAACATAGTACCAGAAGTTCTAGCCACAATAACTAGAAAAGAAAAATAAAAGACAGCCAAATTGAAGAGTAAATAAAACAGTCATTATTTGCAGATGACATGATAATGTATACAGAAAACCCTAAAGACTCCACCAAAATACTACTAAATCTAATAAGTTAATTTGGCAAAGTAGCAGGATACAAAATTAATATTCAGAAATTAGTGGCATTTTCAATATACCAATAATGAACTATCATAAAGAGAAATTAAGAAAACAATTCCATTTACTATCACAACAAAAAAAAAAAATAAGGTACCTAGGAATAAACTTAATCAAGGAGGTGAAAGACCTGTACTCAAAAGATTATAACATACTGAAGAAAGAAACTGAGGAAGATACAAATAAGTGGAAGCATATACCATGTTCATGGATAGGAAAATTAACACCATTAAAATGTGCAAAGTACTCAAAGCAATCCACCAATTTAACACAATTTCTACTAAATATTAATAGCATATTTCACAGATCTGGAAAAAATATTCCAAATATGTATATAAAACCAAACAAGGTTCTTAATAGCCTCAGCAATCTTGAAAAAGAAGAACAAAGTTGGAGGTAGCATACAAACTGATATCAAACTATACCACAAGGCCATAGTAATCAAAGCAACATGGTATTGGCACAAGAATAGGCATATATCAGTGGAACAGAATAGAGAGCCCAGAAATAAGCCCATTGCCCTTTATGGCCAATTAATATTTGACAAAGAAGGCAAAAACATATAATGGGGTAAATGGTGTTGGGAAAATTGGACAGATACATGCAAAAAAAATAAAATGAGATCACCAACTTACACCATAACAAGAAGAAACTCAAAATGAATTTAAGACTTAAATATGTTACAAAACCATAAAAATCCTAGAAGAAAACATAGGCAGTAAAATTTTAGATGTTTCTTGTAGCAACATTTTTGTCAATATATATATTCTCAGGCAAGGGAAACAATGGAAAAAACAAACAAATGGGACTATATCAATCTAAAAAGCCTTCGCACAGCAAAAGAAACTATCAACAAAGGGAAAAGGGAACCCACTGAATGGGAGAACATATTTGCCAATGATACATCTGATAAGGAGTTAATTTTCAAAATATATAAAGAATGTACATAACTCAACAAAAGAAGAAAAATAACCCAATTAAAAAATGAGCAAAAGACCCTGGCTGGGTGACTCAGTTGGTTGGAGTGTCATCCTGTACACCAGAAGTTTGTAGGTTCGATCCCTGGTCAGGGCACATACTTAGATTGTGGGTTAGATCCCCAGTCAACCCAGTCAGGGCATGTACAGCAGGCATCCAAGTGATACTTCTTTCTCACATCTCTCTCTCTCTCTCTCTCTCTCTCTCTCTCTCTCTCTCTCTCTCTATCTCTCTCTATCTCACTATCTCTCTATCTCTCTCTCTCTCTCTCTCTCTTCCCCCTTCTCTTTCTCTAAAAAAAAATCAATAAATGTATCCTCAGGCAAAAATTAAATAAAAAATTAATGAAGAACCTGAATAAACACTTCTCCAAAGAGAACATACAGATGGCCAATAGACATATGAAAAGATGCTCAACATCACTAATTATCAGAAAGATGAAAGTTAAAACTATGATGAGGTATCAACTCATGACTGTCAGAATAGTGATCATCAATAAATCAGCAAACAACATGTGCTGGCAAGGATGCAGAGAAAAGGGAACCCTTGTGCACTGTTGGTGGGAATGCAGACTGGTGCAGCCACTGTGAAAAACAGTATAGAATTTTCTCAAAAAATTAAAACTGAAACCACCTTATGACCCAGGGATACCATTTTTTGTAATATATTCTAAGCAACTCAAAAAAACTAATTTAAAAGAATATATGCAACCCTAAGCTCGTTGCAACATTACTTACAATACCCAAAATTTAGAAATAGCCCGTGTGCTCATCAATAGATAAGAAGATAAAAAAGCTGTGGTACATTTATACAATGGAATACTACACACCTGTAAAAAAGAAGGAAATCTTATCCTTTGTGACAGCGTGGATGGACCTGGAGAATATTATGCTGAGTGAAATAAGCCAGTCAGAGAAAGACAAGTACCTTATGACCTCACTTACATGTGAAATCTAATGAACAAAATAAACTGACAAACAAAATAGAAACAAAGGCATGGATACACGGAACAGACTGACAGCTGTCGGAGGGGAGAGTGGTTGGAGGGCTGGAGGAAACAATGTGAAGGGATTAAGCAAAAAATATTATAGAAGACATATAGACTCAGGCAACAGTGTGGTGATAGCCAGAGGCAAAGGAGGGTAGAGGTGGAGGTGGGCAAAGGGGGGGTAAATGGGGATGCAAAGAGACTTTGCTTTGGGTGATGGGCACACAATGCAGTGTGCAGATGATGTTTTATTGAGTTGTACATTTGAAACCCATATGGTTTTGTGAGCTAGCATCACTCCAGTAAATTCAATTAAAAATAATATTCAGGCTTTTTTGCCAGGTTATTTTCAGACTTAAGATCAGGCTTGATTTTTAGTAATGTGTGTAAAATAATGCTACATATTTGAATTGTATAACCACGTAGCAATACATTTGCTGATATATCTCTTAAGGAAAGGGAAATAAAGGAAAAAATAAACAAATGGGACTATATCAAACTAAAAATCTGGATGGCTAAAGAAACCATCATCAATATGAAAAGGGAACCGAATGTATGGAAGAACATGTTTGCCAATGATACATCATACTAGGGTTTGATCTCCAAAATATATAAAGAATTCATACATCTCAACACCAGGAAGACAAACAATCCAATTAAAAAATGGGCAAAGGACCTGAATAGACACTTCTCCAAGGAGGACATACAGAGGGCCCAGAGACATATGAAAGGATGCTCAACATCACTAGCCATCAGAGAGATGCAAACTGAAACCACACTGAGATATCACCCCAGACAGTTTTAAATAGAAAACATCATGTTTCTGAAAACTAGTAAATTGTTCGTGAGGAGATGGGGTGGATAAGAAGGAAAGATGAGGAAAGGGTCTGTAAATGTTGATTTGTAGATGGTCAGTTTTCAGCTTCCATAATTTTTTTATTTGAAAATAACTTAACAAGGGCTCTAACTGTTATCAAGAGGCTTTCATATAAACAAATATAATTTTTAAGTGAAAACATAAAGGTGCAAGGGTAAAGAGAGGATCATTTATCTGACCCCTAAGAGCTATCAGAGAGACAAGACAGATGGCCTGCTAAGACATGACAATTAGGCTGACGTCAGCTTTGTCTCTGGCAAAAAGAGCCTGCCCCACAGCTGAACACTCGTTCGGGAATGAGGCAAAAATATAGCATTTCTCAAATGCAAAAAACATACGCATACTCAGAGCCCCTCATAAAAGGACGACTGAAGGGCACACATTGGCAAGAAAGAAAATGAACCCCATGGGTAAAGGGAACAAGAAGCCATTATGAAAAACTCAATCTGAAGAAAATAGATTGGAATTTAACATACAGGTGTTTACAACATATAGTATTATATCAGTTTCAATGCTTTTCTGTAATGTAATTACCAGACTTTTCTCAAAAGCAATAATAACAACAATTAATATTTAGAGATGCCTGTCATGTTCCAGGTTCTAGTGAGATTTTTCATGTATCGTCTCATTCCTCACAACAACCTTGCAAGAATCGTTATTCCCATTTTACAGATGTCAAAACTGAGTAACAGAGTAGTAGTTTTTCCAAGGTCATATAAATGTCATACAATGGACATGGCTTTGTGTAATCTAGGGAATGACATTTAATGTTAAAGTGTCAAAAACCCAATTTCCTCCTTTATGAAATGAATATATAGATATTTGCTCAGAGCATATTACAAGGTTACACAAAGGTGAAATAATACTAATCTGTGTTGAAGTGCCTTAAAACTGTAAAGTATTCTACAATTTGAAATTATAATAAAAATAAAATAGAATATGCATGCCAAATTTAAAAAAAGGAATTTAGTCACATAGTTAATAGACAATAGCATTTTTAAATTTACCCATTCAAAATATATTTTAATATGCTTCAGTAAATAAATATAACTTGAAAATTATGAAGTATGAGTGTTTCACTTATTTATTTGCTTGATTATTTATTTCTAATCTACCGTGTTCCAGGAGAAATTTTCAGGCAGCTAACAAGAATACACAAAAAATAATAATAATATAAAGAATTCATTTTTTATTTTAAAAATATACCTTAGATCTAATTTCTAAATATACACACACTTTGAAAAAGCACCTTGTGGTTAATTTAAAATATAACTTCACCCCACATATCCTCTACTGCCACCCCCACCCCAACACACACACGTAAAACAAATTTAAACAGCAGGAAAAGTTCATATTGTCTTTTTTAAAAAATGAAAATTGCTTATTTTCATACTGCTTCGGCATGGCTCAAGTTAATGATGTGCTAATGTGATATTAAAGTAGTAACTCCTGCAGTTATAACAGCCGAGTTGCAGTTGCATGGCTGACATCACAACAGTATTACTAAGGTGTTGGATTTTACTCGATTTCCATAAGTAAATGGAATCTGAGACTGATTGCCTGTTAATCACTGCAGTTTCATAGGTCCCTTATTTATTTTGGACCAGCACTTCATTCCCAAATAAAGAATTAAGCGAGAAAATGAGCCAGAATTAGACTGAGATGATGGTGAGTAGCCATTTCTTTTGGCTTCCATAATAAAGAGAGAATTTTCAAGCCTATAGAAAATGGGAACAGATGTGGATAATGACACAATTTGTTATTTATGAATGCAAGCTCTTTCCAAAGATTTAGGAATTAGCATGAGAACTATTCACTGAACCTCAAAAAAATCAATAAATATTAATATCAGAACACAAATGTTTGCACTATAATTTGAAACATGAAGAATATTTACCCATTATGCTTCTGAAAAATCTAGGGTGCCCTGAATACTTATGGACTCCATGTCATCAGATGATTCAGAGAGCTTCTCTGAACTACTTAGAATTCTCAAGCAGAACAGTGAGAGCACGTTCTCAAGAAAGAAAAGCTAGTGCATTGTTCTTTCTGAATTTTTGCTGGCTCTTAAGATGGCTTAGTATAAAGATGACTGGATAAGAAATCAAGAAATATAAACTCAAATATTGGCTTTGCCACTTAGCCAATGTAACTTCAGATAAGTTCCTTAAAGTTGAGTTACATTTTCCACAGCTATAAAATAACATAAATGACACTTCCTACAAAGGGTTATTTGAAGACAAAATGAGAACAGACACTAGTATACAGTTAATTAAATCTGATTTAGAATTGAGAATATCCATAAAACTTTAATTAACCTTATTTAACTTTATTCACTTTGCAGATTTTATTTTGACCTCTGTGAAGTTGATGACACCTTTCTGATGGAAATGGAGTGGTGGAATATATATATAACTGATACAGCATATTGGTTCAATCTGTAATATGAGTTCTGAGTAATGAATTGGGTTGCTAAATTTATTTAAGTTTTAAAATGGATTTTGTCAGTCTATTGGTATTGTTTTAAAGACTACTGTTTGGGCCCATTCTGAGAGAGACACAATAAATAGTTGGTTTAATGGAAAATCATCTCACTGATACATTGCACAAACATCAATAGAGCAGAATGATTTGTTCCAAAGCATCTTGGCAATTGTCTGTTGCTCTGCTCTGCTGAGTTCATTTGTCTTAGAAGGTGCCTCAAACAGCCTTGGGAGGCAGTGAGCGGGGAGGTCCAGGGGTGGGCTCCTGCTTCACTCCCCTAGTTCAACCCCTCCAGCTCTGCTTTTCTCACTTTCAAACACTAACATTTTGTCTAAGATTTCATTTACACAAAGAGTTGTGTTGCATAAATAGCTGATCTATGCCAACTTCCTTATTTTAGACATAAGGAAATTGAATGCCAGAAAGGTAGCACAAAGTACCTAAGATCCCTCAGAAGTCAGTCCTCCAATCAGGACCAGAAAAAAGTTACCCAGACTCCTGGTCCATGTCCTTTCCAACACTGTTCTCTTGATGATAAGATTAATCCCCATCACGAATTGAATGTTGAATACCATCCTAACTGTTCTGTAATTCCTAGTAACACCAGAAAAGTCTCTAAATATTTTTCCCATTTGAAAATGAGGTTCAAGAATGTTAAGCAATGTACACAATCCTACAATCAAATTCAGTCAAACTCCGAATCCTGCAGATGTATTTTCCAAGGTCAGTTAAACTTGAATATTTCCTGTCAGTCATCCTAACAATAGACCACCAGTGGCAAACACAAGGCCTGAGGGCCAAATCCGACCCTCCACCTTGTTTTATCCACCTGGCACCTTGTACCTACCAGGCAACAACACTGAGCTTCTTGTCCCTACTTAAGGAGTAGTTACATTTATACAGTCCTAAAATTACGTTCGGCCCTTCAAAAGCAGTGGAGATGCTGATGTGGCCCCCAGGGAAAATGAATATGACATCCCTGCAATAGACCATCATAACATGACCTAGAGAAATAAATAAGTAAATGTTGGATATTTAGTTGTTAAATTTTGACTCTATCCTTTATGTGTACTTTATTAAAATTGATGCACAATGATTATGAATGTAGAAAGGTCAAATGGAAACCTTATTTGAGAATTGCTTTCTTTTCTTTCTGTCAATAATCACCTCCTATTTTATGTTGGTTCTACATTTGTTAGAGTAAACAAGTGGCTTTTCCATTCTTTAATGTATATAGATCATGTGTTTGCCCATAATTTCTTCTCTTGTTCAAGAGGCGTGCTGTTTGTGTTGCAAATCAAATTTGTACATGTGCTCACAGAGGATAATACTGAAAAGTATTTTCCCACTCGCATTGTCACTTTCAAATTGTATGTTTAAGACAGTTTGCTTTGTCTCCTGTACAACAGGGAAGTATTGTCGTTTTCAGTGTAATTGTTTCATAGTTAGGTTTTTGTCCGATTTTGTTTTTCTTCAAATGTAAATCTGTATTTCATTTGCACAGAATGTCAAAGTAATGAATGCCAAGGTGCATACTTCTTAACAACCTCTGTAATATGGAAGTATTGCAGACAGATCTACAAAGAGTCTATAAGAGGAAAAGTGATATATAAAGTCAAATAAAAATGCAGAATGACAAAAATTTTATACTGAATAGAGTAAGGTGACCAGAAAGTGAATATTTCTGACATGATTATTATGATTTTAAGTTTTGATAAATTTTATTTGGAATTATTTTATATTAACTGAGTGTTGAAAGTATTGTACAGAAATTTCTATATAACTTCCCCTCAACTGGCTTTTATTTAACATCTTATATAACCATAGAATTATTTATCAAAACTAATAAATTACCATTAGTGCAATAATATTAACTAAATTACAGATTTTATGAATATGTTATCAGTTTTTTCACTGTTAGAGGAACCCATGTTGCATTTAGTTATAACATCTCCTTAGCCTTCTATGACAGTTTTGCTTCTTTTTTTATTGTTGTTCAAGTACAGTTGTCTCCATTTTCCCACTACCGCTTTCCCCCACCACACCCATAGCACCTCCAACCCTCAATCCTACTCCACGTTGGCTTTATCCATGGGTCCTTTTTACAGGTTCTCTTTCTTTCTTTCCCCCGTTTTATTACCCTCCTACCTCCTCCCCTCTGGTTACTGTCAGTTTGTTCTTTATTCCAGTGTTATATGGTTATATTTTGCTTGCTTGTTTGTCTTATTGATTAGGTTCCACTTATAGGAGAGATCATATGGTATTTGTCTTTCACTGCCTGGCTTATTTCACTTAGCATAATGCTCTCCAGGTCCATCCATGTTGTCACCAAGGGTAAGAGCTCCTTCTTTCTTTCCGCTGCATAGAATTCCACTATGTAAATGTACCATAGTTTTTTGATCCACTCATTTATTGATGGGCACTTAGATTGCTTCTAGCACTTGGCTATTATAAATTGTGGTTCTATGAACATTTGGGTGCATAGGTTCTTTTGGATTGGTGTTTCAGGGTTCTTCAGGTATAATCCTAGCAGTGGAATTTCCAGGTCAAAGGAAGTTCCATTTTTAGTTTTCTGAGGAAATTCCACACTGTTTTCCACAGTGGCTGCACCAATCTGCATTCCAACCAACAGTATACTAAGGTTCCCATTTCTCCAAACCTCACTAGCACTTGTTGTTTGTTGATTTGTTTATAATGTCCGTTTTGACCAGTGTGAAGTGGAATCTCAATGTGGTTTTAATTTGTATCTCTCTGATGGCTAGTGATGCTGAGCATCCTTTCATATGTCTCAGGGCTCTCTGTATGTCCTCCTTGGAGAATTGTTTGTTCAGGTCCTTTGCCCATTATTAAATTATATCGTTTGTCTTCCTGGAGTGGAGTTGTGTGAGTTCTTTGTATACACTGGAGATCAAACCCTTGTCTGAGATATCATTGAGAAATATATTTTCCCATAAGGTTTGTTCCCTTTTCATTTTGCTGATGTTTTCTTTAGCTGTGCAGAAGATTTTTATTGATGAAGTCCCATTTCTTTATTCTTTCCTTTATGCCCCTTGCTCTCGGGGACATATGGTGAAGATATTCACTGCATGAAATACCTAAGATTGTCCAGCCTATGTTCTTCTCTTACACTTTTATAGTATCACAACTTACAGTTAAGCTTTTCATCCATCTTGAGTTTATTTTCATGTATGGTGTAAGTTGGTGGTTTAGTTTCATTTTTTTTGCATATAGCCATAGATCTCTCAACACCACTTGTTGAAGAGGCTATTTTTACCCAATTTTATGCTCCTGCCCCCTTTGTTGAATATTAATTGACCACAGAGACTTGGGCTTATTTCTGGGCTTTCTAATCTATTCCACTGGTTTATGTGCCTGTTCTTATGCCAGTACCAGACTGTTTTAATTACTGCAGCCTTGTAATACAGTTTGATATCAGGTATTTTGATCCCTCTTACTCTATTCTTCTTTCTCAAAATTGTTGTGGCCATTCTGGGTCATTTATGGTTCCATATAAATTTTTGAAATGTTTGTTCTATATCTGTGAAATATGTCTTTGGTATTTTAATAGGGATTGTGTTGAATCTATAAATTCCTTTGGGTAATATGGACATTTTGATGTTAATTCTTCCAATCCACAAACATGGTATGTGCTTCCATTTATTTGTATCTTCTTCAGTTTCTCCACTGTCTTATAATTTTCTGAGTATAGACTTTTTACCTCCTTGGTTAAGTTTATTCCTAGGTATTTTATATTTTGCATGTAGCTGTCCATATCTCCCAGCACCATTTGTTGAAGAGGCTATTTTTACTCCATTTTATGCTTCTGCCCTTTTATATGACAGTTCTTCTGTCTTCTCTTCTTTTGTTTCTCATGATCTTGACACTTTTGAAAACTATTAATCAGATATTTTATAGAACATTCCTCAATTTGGATTTTTCTGATATTTTTCCATGATTTGATTACAGTTTTTTATATTTTTAAGAATACCACAGAAATGAGTACTCTTCTAAGCACATCAAATCAGGGTTATATGACATCTATATGTATTACTTGTATTACTAATAATGCTAATATTTTTATTAAAGTGTATTTGACATATAATGCTACATAAGTTTCAGGTATACAACAGAGTTATTCAATATTTATATACCTTACAAAGTGATTGCCACCATAAGTCTGGTAATTATCTGTAATTGAACAAAATTATTACAGTACTATTGACTATATTACTCTATATTATATCCCATCACTTATTTATTTTATAACTGGAAATTTGTACCTCTTATTCATTTCACCTTTTCCCCCATTTCCCCACCTCTTTCCTCTCTGGTGACCATTAGTTTCTTCTTTATCTGAGTCTGTTTCTGTTTTGTTCTTATTATTTATATTTCTTTTCAAAAGTTCTTAAGTAGTTGCCCTACGGATTAAAATATTATTTTTAATTAATCATAGTTGACCTTTAATTAATACTATAACACTGCACATGTAGTATAAGCACCTTACAACAGTATATCACCAACACCTCCATCTCATTCTTTCTGCTAATATTGTCATATATTTTTCTTCTACAAATACAGAATCAATTATCACTATTTTTGCATTAGACAAAAATGATCTCTTAGTGGTAAAAATAATAAAGAACAATATTTATATTTAACCTTTATTTCACAATATTTAGCACTCTTCATTTCTTTGAAAATACAAGTTTCTATGTGGTATCATAGTTCTGTCAAGATAACTTTAACATTTCTTGTAATACGGTTGTCTTGGGGATACATTCAGTTCTGTTTGTCTGCAAAAGTCCTTAATTATCCTTTGTTTTTTAAGGGTAATTTGCTGGGTAAAGAATTCTGGATTGACTTTATCCCCCATCAGCTCTTCAAATATGTCACTTCATTGTTTTCTGACTTGTATATTTTCTAATGAGGTCTGGTATACTTCTTCTTACTCAAGTTTTTTTCTTCCATTTTTTTTTCCCTAGATTTTCACTGCACATGTGTTAGGCCATTTGAAATTGTCCCACAGCTCTTAGATGGTCTATTTGTTTTTCTTTAATTCTATTTTTTACTTTTATCTATTTATGTTTCATTTTGAATAATTTCTATTGACTTATCTGCAAGCTCACTAACTCTTTCCTCATCTATGTCTATTCTACTGATAACCCTGTCAAATGCAATTGTTATCTCTGTTACCATTTTGCTTATGATTTTGATTTGTTTCCTAATATTTTCAGCTCTTTGGTGAAATTCCCCAGTTGTGGGGGAGGGCTCCACCTGCAGGGCCCTCCCCTCAGCCACTGTGAATGAGAATAAGTCCACCAAGATTGATCTGCTTGGGGAGGAAAGGTGGCCATTCTCTCAAAGGAGAAGGGCCAGGAGCCTGTTCCTCAATGGGCTTTTATAGGGTTTAATTTGCATAGGAATACGGGGTGTATACATAAAACTCATCAATCATTGTCAGGCAGTAATGATCCAACAATAGATAACATTCAAAGAACTATAAGGGCTTATTCTGAGTCAGGGTCAGATAGTTAAAGGGCCATAAAACTTTGGGGAAAGAAACACATTCTATGCTTGGATCCTTATCATTTAAATTGAGGGTATTCTTAGCAAGGCAGGTTTCATAGGATTTTATGCATTCATTCTTAGGCCCAATTGCCCAAGGGAATCCACCCTTTCCAGCACAGGGTTGCACCAACCTCCAGCATTGCTTCACGCTTAAGTCAGGCAAGGGAAGTAAGGCAGTCAAGAGATTAGGAGACTTCTCACAGACAGAATGAGGACTCAGGCTATGTCAAAGCTGAGGGGTGAGGGTCCATCACCCCCTTTTTCTATATCCCCCTAAGGTCTTCCCTGAGTGCCCCTTCATGACCATGCCTATCTTAGGTTATTCCTCTTTTAAGGAATCTTACCTGTCATTGGCTAACCAGTCATCTGCCCAGGGCCAAGCAGGGTGAAGTAAAAGAGGGCAGAGGCAGCACCCCTGCAAGGAAGATAAGCTTTGTCTCTTTAATGGCTTATGGGCCCAAGGTCTTTTTACTCAGCCTTAGCCACAGGGGATTACAGTTTTTGAAACCAGGCAGGGAAGTTCCCAACATAGCTGTTTATATTTTTTTTAATTTTCCTTTTTTACTAGAGATGTTCACATAATAATCATAGTGATTTTAAATGCCTTGTTTGATATTTCCAATATTTGGGTCATATTTGAGTTCTGTAGCTGCTTTGCCTCTTGACAATGAGTGTTGTTTTTCTTTATTTTTGTGTGTCTCATGATTTTTATTAAAAGTGGGACATTGTATATAGGACAGGAGTAATGGGGTTAAATATTATTTATACCTGTAAGTGGGCAAGGCTTTTCTTTTGTGCTTAGATGTTCATAGACACTTTATTTGTAACTGCCAGAACTTATAGCAACCAAAATGTCCTTCAGTAGGTGAATGGATAAATATAAATATTCCAGACAATGAGATGTTATTTAACACTAAAAGGAAATGAGCAATCAAGCAATGAAAACACATGGAATAAGACTTAAAAGTATATTACTACATGAAAGCAACCAATCTGAAAAAGCTACATACTGTATGAGTCCAATTATATGACATTCTTGAAAAGGCAAAACCATGGAGGCAGTGAAAAGGTCAGGGGTTGGCAGAGGTCAGGGGAGAGGGAGGAATGAATAAGCAGAGCACAGAAGATTTCAAGGGCAATATGACTATTATATATGATATTATAATGATGGATACCTCCAGTATACATTTGTCCAAACCCATAGAATGCTCAACACCAAGAGTAAACTCTAAGGTAAACTATGGATTTTGGATAATAATGATATATCAGTGTAGCTATCAATTCTAACAAATGTACCACTTTAATGCAGGATGTTGATGTTGGGAAAGATTTGTGTGCATGCATGGGAGTGAGGGCTATATGGAAATTCTGTGTACTTTTGCCGTGAACCTATAACTGCTCTAAAAAATAAACTCTATTCAGGTTCTTTGCCTATTTTTTAATTGCATTGCTTGTCTTCCTTGAGTTGAGTTGTGTGAGTTCTTTACATATTTTAGATATCAAACCCTTGACTGAGGTATCATTTGCAAATATATTTCCCATATGGTTGGTTTCCTTTTCATTTTACTGCTTTCTTTAGCTGCGCAGAAGTTTTTATTTTGATGAGGTCCCATTTGTTTATTCTTTCCTTTATGTCCCTTGCTCTAGGGGAATTATTGGTCAAAATATTGCTGTGTGGAATATGTGAGATTGTCCTGCCTATGTTCTCCTCTAAGACTTTTATGGTGTCTCAACTTATATTTAAGTCTTTTTTTAATCACATTTTTTTTAAAAAATTTTATTTATTTATTTTTAGACAGAAGGGAAGGGAGAGAGAAAGAGAGGGAGAGAAAATCAATGTGTGTTTACTTCTCGTGTGCTCCCTATGAAGAGCCTGGTCCACAACCCAGGCATGTGCCCAACTGGGAATTGAACTGCCAGCCCTTTGGTTCACAGGTCAGTCCTCAATCCACTGAGCTACACCAGCCAGGGCTATTTAAGTCTTTCATCCACCTTGAATTTATTTTTGTGTATGGTGTTTAAGTTGGTGATCAAGTTTCACTTTTTTGCATGTAGCTGTCCAGATCTCCCAACATCATTTGTTATAGAGGCTATTTTTACTACATTTTATGCTTCTGCCCCCTTTGTCGAATATTAACTGACCATAGAGACTTGGGTTTTGGGGGGCTCTCTATTGTGTTCCATTGATATATGTGTCTGTTCTTATGCCAGCACCCTAATGTTTTGATTACAGTGGCCTTGTAATACAGTTTGATATCAGGTATTGTGATCCCTCCTACTTTGCTATTCCTTCTCAAAATTTCTGCAGCTACTCACTGGAAGCAATCTAAGTGCCCATCAGTAAATGAGTGGATCAAAAAACTGTGCTATATTTACACAATGGAATACTACACAGCAGAAAGAAAAAAGGAGTTCCTACCCTTGGTGACAGCATGAATAGAACTGGAGAGCATTATGCTAAGTGAAATAAGCCAGGCAGTGAAAGACAAATACCATATGATCTCCCCTATAAGTGGAACCTAATCAACAAAACAAAAAAGCAAGCAAAACATAACCAGAGACACTGGAATAAAGAACAAGCTGACAGTAACCAAAGAGGAGGAAAGAGGGGGTAACAAAAGGAGGGAAGGAAAGCGAAGGTCCATCAGGGGAACATGTAAGAAGGACCCATGGACAAAGCCAATGTGAAGTAGGATAGAGTCTGGGAGGTGCGAGTGGGTTTGGTAGGGGAAAGTGATGTTGGGAAAATGGAGACAACTGTACTTGAACAATAATTTAAAAAATCTACATCAAAAATAAAAATAAAAAATAAAGTCTATTTAAAAGGAGAAAATGTTATAGGCCCAAAAATCTATATAATATTATGACAACCCCTATATCTTCCTAAAATACATTATGAAAATGGAAAATTGAATTTGAGAAAACTGATAATTACCTGAACAAAATCATGCAGCCAGGAAAATGTAAAATATGCTTGGAGAGTGCTAAGTAGGCAGGAAGTAGGGGTGTCTTGCCTTCTAGGAAAGTTAGAAACAATGCCAAAAATGCAGGCAAATTAGAGCAGATGTACCAAATCACCAATCAGGTGTAGGAATGTCTAATATCAATCAGCTAAGGCTATAAAAAACAATAAAAGTGCTGAGCAGGAGAGTGATATGAAGAAGGTGGTCCTTTAAAAAGATGTGTCTAGTGGCTGGTTTGAGACAGATTGAAGGTAAGAGAGATAAGAAACAAGGACATAAAATATCAATTACTACAACAGTCTAGGACTAAAGGATGTCAAGACCTAAATTAAGATACTAGCAATGCAAATAGAGAAAGGGAACAATTTAGAAGACATTGTAGAGAAAAACTTTATAAGACAGGTTGACTGATTTGAAGAGAGCATTGAAGGGAAAGGAGAAATCAAATATGCAAGGCTTCACGCTGGGAAAATAGTGGCAATTTTCTCACCAAAATCTTCATTCAATCCCTTTCTTTCTGAGAGCTTTCTCCCCTCTGCTTTTAAACTTGCCCACGCTTGAATTAGCATAAGTATTTGGAGAAGGTAAAAAACATTTATCCTCAAAATGTTCTTGAGGTGAACCATTTCTGAAATACGAACCTGTTTGCCAGCCAAAATTTGATTTGTATTCAAACTGTGGTTTTAAACATTCTGTCCAAACATGACAGATGTTGGAATCAATTGGTTTTCAAGCCTTGTGTGTATGTGTGTGTGTGTGTTGTCAGCTTCAATAAACAAAATATTCTTAAATTATCTTCTGTCAAATGCATTTACCAAATCCTTGCAAGCATATAGACCTTTATAAAATTTAACTGAAAATTAAACTCTTGGCCTTGGGTGCTAAAAATAAAAGGTAATTTTTAAAAAAGGATGGGGAAAGCTTTAAAAATGCAAAAAAGTATACCAAACAAACAAAAACAATAACCAAAACAAACAAAAAAACACACAAACACAAGAAACGAATTTTCTCTGTTGCAACCCTCTCTAAAATTATTTTCTAACATTTTTATCTAAGTCCCAAGTAAATTCTAAACTTCTAATCCTAAGATTTCATTAGATTATAAATTACATAGAAAAGCTTGACATTTTAATAATATTGTATACTAATTCTATAATTTGAAATTTTTTACTTTTTCATGTTATTTCTAATATTTTAGAGTCTGCTAAAAATAATACCATATAAATGAAATGCATCTGAAACTGTTCCTACATATTATCATAAATAATAAATATTTTGACTTGGTCCTTGATAAAAATAATGAGAAAAACAGGCTAAATTCAATTAATACAAAAGGAATTGAGACATAAATCTCAACCCCAAGGCCATCTGGCAACTCTGCCTAGTTACTTATCTATAAGCCAGGGCACAAAATAGAACCTAGTTTATAGGATTGTAGGGATGAGATGAAATAATATACACAAAGTCCATAGTGTGGTATCTAGCACATATTAAATGTTCAAGAAGTATTATCTAATATTATTATATTATCATGCCCCTTTATTATCTGTTTATTTTTATAAATATATCATAATATTTATTCTCTATTGTAATGTTAACATTTTAATTCAGATTTACTTTGTTATTTGTGTATTAAAATATTGACCCTTACTACATTTACTACAAACACAGTCCCAATTTTTTTTTTTTGCTTTTCAACATAAGAATTTTTTGACAGAATTGATTTTCTTAATCTTTCCTTTTTGATATTTACTGTTGCTTTAAAAATGTAGAAAAATTTCTGTTTAGAAATACATGGTAACATACGTTTACTTGAGGTTTCTTTTCTTTTGTGGCGATAGCTTAGCATTTTATATTTAACTCTTTGGTAGAACTGAAGTTGAGGCGGGGGATAAAGTGAGGGAAGAAACTTAATTTTTCATTGGGCATTTCTAACAATACAAGCCCCACATATCCAAAAACCTTTTCTATTATTATTGATTTATATTATATGTTCAGCCTGAGCTTGACTCATTAGCCTTAAAAGATCCAGCTGCTCAAACCCTAATTATAAATATGTAGGTTCTGCCTCCTACTCTCCATTCTGAAACTGCTCCTTCTGGTCTAAGCACTAGGTCTAGCCTGCTGCTTCACACTCAGATTTCCCCCTCCTTGCAGTAAGCACTTTGATGTTTAACTTGCTGCATTCTAGGTCTCTGACTTTACTTGGCTCCTACTACTAACTCGTCTAGCCAACACCACATGTGGTATTGACCAGACCTGGTGCCTTAGCAGAAGGACGAAACACTACTACATTTACTATAGATTAGTGCAACTTTGGATAGACTCTGAACTTTCACTCATTTCCCTCTTGTACTGAGCCCTGCAAACACACAGCTGTGTTTGACAGATTAATTTAAACTACATTGTCAAATGCCCTCAGGGCCAACTCAGAGATCTGCTCACCTCTCTAAATTCTAGCTCTTAAATAATTCCTTACTATTATTGCATGTTAGATCTTCAGTGCTTTTATGAAAGGGTTGTTGTATTTTATCTAGTAACTATAGTTATTTTTACACATTAGAAGTAAACTTTGCTCTGTATTACAATATATCTTTTCAATTAAATGCATGTATGCTAATTCCTTATCTAAAGTATATATTTCTTTAATGTAAAGTCATTTTAGGTCATAAAGCATTGCTTAACATATGGTAGACACTCAAGCTATATGTGATAATAATTATAAAGACAGTAATAACAATATCAGCCAATCAGAAAGCTTGGCTAAAATCTATAAAAACTCAGAAACATGAATTCTTAAAAATGACATTTCTTACCATAGAATACTTTGAAACAATTATGATTGTAACATGATTGACTTTTTTTTTTAGAAAAGAGAAAATCTAGATTCTACCTATAACATCCCCGTAGGGTCAGAGAGTGAGAAGAAGCATCATCATAAATATGACTTTGCTGTTCCCCAGCAGGAGTTTAGGAATAAACTGCTTTACATCCTTAATGTAACATCCTTATTACATCCTTACATAATTTATAATTTACATCCTTATTAAAAGCATAGAAAACTCCTTATTCCTCATGTTTCAAACATTTGTGAAAACATGTAATTAGATTTTTATTTTCTGTGTGTCTACATTCTTTGTGGGATCATAAGTCCACAAGGAAAGAAATGGCTGATTTGTTCATGACTCTATTTACAGTACTGTGTTTATTGCTTACCTAAGTATATAGTAGGTGCTAGATAAATGTTTATTAAATTAATTAGTATATTCAGTATATCCAGAGGCTTAAGACATGGCTCTGCCTTAGGGTATTTAAAATCTCCATAGGGCATAACAGATGAGGGATTACTTTAGCATTTATTACATACTCATTGTCATACATTAAATCATTTATTGCTTGTGAGAACCTTATGACACAGCTATTGTTTTCATAATTTGTTAGTACTACTATCTGCTTTTTAAGATGAGGAAACTAAGAGGATATGGAACTTTCTCAGAGTCACATTGTTTTTAAGTGGTAAAGTCATTATTTGTCTGAAGTAAGTGTTCATATTTTTTCTTATATTCCACAATGCCTCTCTACATGTGAAACACAAGTGATAAAACACAAGATATAATTAAGACTTCCAGTCAAGATGGTGGTGTAGGCAGACCTAGCTTGTGCTTCACAGAATCAAAATTTCAACTAAAATATAAAACAACCATCACTCAGAACCATCAGAAATTGAGTTGAATGGAAATCGGAGAACTATGGAATTAAAGAAACCACATCCATCCAGACTGAGCTGGCAAGTTGGTGCTATATCTGAGACTCTATCAACCATGATAACACTGTTTGACTTTTCTTGGTTAAAGTCACCACCCCATCCAATTTATGGGACCACCCACGCTGCTTTTCCATATGAATGGGTGGTATTAGCTCATGCTTCACGACTTCTACATCCTCTCAAACAAGCAACAGCTGGCCTCAGTGAGCCCCAGGCTGGGCACTAGCAGCAGCCAGTCTAGATTCACAACTCGGCTTTGCCTAGGAATCTCCAAGCCCATCACAAGTAACAGCCATCTCAGATTGCTTTAAAGCTCAGGCAGGCTGGCCCTAGGAAAAACACTTCTGGGAGCTGACTTTGGCTTGCACCACCTGGGAAACCCCAGGACCAGCACCTAGTAGACAGCTACAGACCACATCACAGCACCACCACCCTACACCAGCACAGCTGATCCTCCACAGAGTGTGGAGGTTGGTGGTCAGTGGTCACAGCCAGCCCTTGGAGGTGACTGACCTAGGTAAATTCCTCCCATTGATCTGCCAACAGCAACCAAGGCTCAACTACAAAAGGAGGGTATACTCAGCCCATACAAAGGGCATACCTCAAGCTCCCAGCTTGGGTAATAGGGAAGGTCATGCCACTGGATCCTACAGGACACCTACTATATTAGGCCACTCAGCCAACACAGGGAATCATAGCAGCTCTACCTAATAAACACAAACAAACACAGGGAAGCTACCAATAAAAGGAGACAAAAAAATTGCCTAAATGAAAGAATAGATCAAAACTCAAGAAAAAAAAAAGAGCTAAACAAAATGGAGATAAGCAATCTATCAGATGCAGAGTTCAGAGGACTGGTTATAAGGATACTCAAGGAACTTAGTGAGGACTTCAACAACATAAAAAAGATCCAGTCAGAAATGAAGCATACACTAATTGAAATAAAGAACAATTTATAGGGAAACAATAGAGTAGAGTAGATGAAGCTGAAAAAACAGTAACAACAATAATGATTTAGAACATAAAGAAGGAAAAAACAACTGATCAGAACAAGAAGAAAAAAGAATTCCAAAAAATGAGGATAGTATAAGGAGCCTCTGAGACAACTTAAAGAGGTCCAACATTTGCACCATAGGGGTGCCTGAAGGATAAGAGAAAGAGCAAGAAATTGGAAATCTATTTGAAAAAATAATGAAATAAAACTTCTCTAATTTAATGAAGGAAATAGACATGCGAGTCCAGGAAGCACAGAGAGTCCCAAACAAGATGGAAGCAAAGTGGCCCACTCTAAGACATACCACAATTAAAATGTCAAAGGTTAAATAAAAATAAGAAGAGCATCTTAAAAGCAGCAAGAGAAAAGAAGTTAGTTACCTACAAGGGAGTTTTCATAAAACTGTCAGCTGATTTCTCCAAAGAAACTTTGCAGGCTAAAAGGGATTGGAAAGAAATACTCAAAGTCATGAAAAGCAGGGACCTACAGCCAAGAATGCTCTACCCAGCAAAGCTATCATTTAGAATTCAAGAACAGATAAAGTGCTCCCCAGATAAGAAAAAACTAAAGGAGCTCATCATCACCAAACCATTATTATATGAAATGTTAAAGAGACTTATTTAAGAAAAAGAAAATCAAAAGTATGAACAATAAAATGGCAAAAAATACAAATGTATCAACAATTGAATCTTAAAAACAAACTGAGCAAACAAGAACAGAGACAGAATCATGGATACAGAGAGCATTTTGAAGGTTTCCAGATGGGAGGGTGGAGGGGAATGGGTGAAGAGGTGAGGGGATTAAGAAGTACAAATAGGTAATTACACAATACCCATGGGGATGTAAAGTACAGTATAGGAATGGAGTTGCTAAAGAACTTATACCATGATCTATGGGCATGAACAATGATGTGGGGATTGCCTGAGGGAGTGGGGTGTGCTGGATGGTGGGGAGCAAAGGGGGGAAAATCAGGACAATTGTAATAGCATAATCAATAAAATATAATTTAATAAACAATCACAACATATAATTAGTTTTTAAAATGTCCAGGAATGACTATAAATGAGCTAGGAAAACAAAGGATGAGAAGAGTAAAAATAATATAGAATAGGCTCATGCAAACAGGGATTTTAGTTAATTCCTCAAGTCTATAGGTGTAGAGTAGAGCAGAGGTCATTTCAGGAAAGCTATTTCAGAATTCTCATCAGGAATCTTTAAAGTCAATAAATATTTTTAACAGTATCGGTTGATTAGCACCATAAATAATGTGGATGCGAGAAATGGTTTACTCACAAGCCACATAATATAGCACAGACATTATATGGGCATGTGAAGAATTAGATTGATACAGTCTTGGTTTTTGCCTCATAAAACTATACTGAAAAATAATTAAATAGGAAATGCTTAGGATATTCACATAATACTTTACTAATCTAAATTATAATACTCTATATCTGAGTTCTTGTTATGCTTAATGATGACTGCATAGAAAGCATGAAGAGCCAATAATAAGTTCTGATTTCTGCAAGAGCTAACATGGTAATTTCACCATTTGATGAGAAGGTGGATGCTAATTGTCCAGTGCAAAATTGTCATTGACCTCTACGATGCTTCGAAATGACTGGGCTCTCTAGATTCAGATAAAATGTAGACAAGATATCTTATTAGCTAAGCATTTCTTTTTTCAAAGCAATGCTTACTGGCATTATGCTGATTCGAGAAACCCCATTCTGACTGTTAATGAAAACTTAATGGAGCTGACATAAGTAAGATGATCTTAAGCCTGCTTCACTCTCTAAATTGCTTTTTCTGTTGCCTTCTGGAAAGTTGCTGGGTCATTAAACACTGATGTCATGACAGGGTGTGGAGGAAAAACTGATAAACAACATTGAGCAGGTGGAGGTCCAGAATACGGCCAGGCCGACCTCTGGATCGCATAAACAATGAAGATATAGGAACCACAAAAATAGAGCATTGGCCAGGAAATTAATCATTCAGAAGTGACCAGGAAAGACCCAATTTTGCTCCTCAATTCCTCCACCATTCAATAGCTTGTTTACTTGGGGTAGTTACTTCACTTTTCTGAAGTTCAGTTTCTTCATCACAAAGGTAGATTATAAGATGACATCTACTGCAAATGGTATTGTGAGGATTAAGTGAGAAAATTCAGGTAACACAAGTTAGCATTGTGCCCGATGCATATAATTTTTTTAAAAAGATATCTTTCTCTTATCATTATCAACATTACCAACACTAAGATATGCAAAAGTAAAAGGAAGAGTAGAATCTCACCACGGGCAAGTGTCAGAAGTTTAGCACAGCAGTTGCTAGAGTCTCAAAACTTTGGAAGAGAATTTAGAAATTATCTAGTCAAACACCTTTGTTTTGTAAATGAGCAACCCCAACAGTAAGAAATGTCTCATGGTACAACTCCTTCGGAAAACATTTTGAAAGTTGTATATAAAGCTCAGCATAGATTTACTATATTTACATGGACAACCTAGTAATTCCACCCCTTAGTATTCACGCAAGAGAAATTAAAATCGTGTTCACACAGACTTGCACGTAAAAGTTCACAGCAGCATTTTTCATAACAGCTCAAACTGGAAACAATCAAGCGTCCATCAACAGGAGAATAGATTTAAAAATTGATAAAAGAAAAGGCATTCAACAATGAAAAATATTAAATTACTGGTACACACAACAACATGGATGAATTTCAAAAACATTATGCTGAGCGGAAGAAGCATTACAACATAGTACATACTGCCTGATTCTATTAATATGTAGTTCTAAAATATACAAAAGAATCTGTAGAAATCCAAAGCATATCAGTGATTGTCTGGGGCTTGGGGTGAGGGGAGGTGAGGGTTTGAACATGAAAGGATACAAGGGAATTTGGGGGAGTGACACAATTATTTTCTCTCTTGATTGTGCTGGTGGTTACACAGCATATAAGTTTGCCAAAGCTCATTAAAATTAAATATGTAAAAAGGGAGAGAGAAAGTTATACAGAAAAATAGCTGGTTGGAAAGTGTTCCAGATAGAGGAAAGAGCAGAAAAGAGGCCCCAGTGTGAAAGTCTGCTTGACACACTGTGGCACCGGCAAGGAGACCTGGCAACATTTAGAGCAATGCCACTTATCTGTGTTGTGTGTGATGTCACAGGCAACTTACCAACCACTCAGAATGTGCACTTCACCTCTCCATTATTTGTACTCAGATCATCTACCTAGACATAAACCTGAGTATCAAATTCCTATTACTATTGTCATGGTTAGCTAATGGCTTTGGTGCCAAAGAGTAGTTACTTACCTATGTACATTTTGAAAATAGGAATCATTTACTAAAATAAAATAAAAATCAGTAGATACTAGTCCAAACCAGTTGCCTCTTTGTCTAAGAGAGATGCAAGGAGGAGCAGCTGAGCTCTGAGTTGCTGTTTTTCACCAAAATGAGAAATAATGTTTTCCATTCCCATCATGCACTAGGGAGCAGGGACGTAGCTGAAGGGGGTGGATGATGCACATGCACAGCCCCATCACTTCTCATTCTGTTTTTCTCCTGTGTCTGAAGAACAAAAGGAACACATCCAAAGAGACTCTAAAACAGCACTTATGTTAACTCAGGCCTTCTCTGTTAATCTGGGTCCACAGAGTTGGTTGCAGTGACAAGCCCAGTACTGGACCTGAAAGTGCCAAAGGTAAATGTAGAGGCTGAGGTCAACCGTGGGGATTGGCCTCCTTTAATAAGTGACACAAAGCCTTGAACACAGTCCTAATACCAACTACCACCTCCTCTTACACCCATTTGTCATCCAAGGTTTTCTTCCTAGAGAAATCTACAGAGGAACAAGACTGGCACTGCTTGCTTATCTTCTGGTGTCAGCACAACCAACTTCAGTGCTGTGACACTCTCTGGCCACATACTGGACACAGTAGAATGCAACCCCAAGAATTCTCAGGGGTCACTTCTGGGGAGCACCAGTCAAAGGTCAGTCAGATGATGGTGTAGTGTGGTTACAAAATACAGGCAGGGTGTTAACAGGCAAACCACAAAAATCACAAGAAACAAATGTGGGCATCAGTGATAAATATGGGGGAGTAAAGTCAAGATCCATCAGCAAAACAATGAAGACACAGGTAGAGATTCAAGAAGGCAGTCCTCTTTAGTGCTCAGGAAAGAGTATTTCAGTGAGGAGCTTTTTAAAGGACCAAGAAAGTTCCTTCTCAATTCTATTGCTTTACACCTTAAAGTAACTTTTCACAGCTAATCTCATTTATGTTGGTAATCTGCACCTAAACTCTGTTTTCATTAGTACAGTAAAAGCTAGTTGTGTTAGCAATTACTTTAAAGGAACAGTAACTGAGAAAGGTAAATCTGGGGACTCAGTTTTCCTGTGAGAGGATCTTAAGTGTTTACTCAATTCAGCCCACTTGCATAGACTAAACATTAAATAAACTGATTGCAGTTTATTTGGCTATCGCTAAACCACAAAAGCACTGAATTGAAATCCAAATTTAATTTTAGACAAGCTTGAAGACATGACACTGCTTAGTTTCCTGAAGTTCATTGAACATTGCCTATAACGGTCCCACACTTGGGACGACCACAGTGCTTCTCACATCTGTGGGTGAAGGTCTAACAGAAGCTGCTACCCCATCATCACTGATTCATATACAAAGTTATTGAAAGCCAGAGAATTCAAAGGAAATAGAAATATTATAAAGTATCACCTAAGTTCAGTGATTTTATAAAAACTCAATAGAGAGCTCTGTATTTTAAAACTTTAATTCAAAATTGAAAATGAATGTAATAACATTGATGAATAGCAATAGATACTGACCATGTGCTTTACATTTTTATAAGTTCTCCACATATCATTTATCACAAATAGCCCATATTTGTCAGTATATTACAGTTTCAAAGTGTTGTTAGAGAACTTCAATGTTTTAATCCTCATAAAAACCTTGAAAGGTAAATATTACTACCATGTCAACCATTTTTCTGAAGAAACCAAGATGCTGATATGGTAAATCACTTCCCCAACTTTTCTAACAGCAAGCATGGATGGCACACCAAAACTCACACAAAAAGCCCTTTGTCCCCAAATGCTTTTCAGCTCTTCCATCCTGCCTTTTTCAGTAAAACCTCAAAATAATTTGACACAAATAAAACTGATGAGTGAAGACTCTCCACATATGCAAGTCATATTTCATGGTCATAGATAATAAATAGGGTTGCTCTAGTTATGTGTATGCATGAGAGAGAAGGAGAGAAAAACAAAGAGAAAGAAAAGGAAAAAGAAAGAGAGCAGGGCCCACAGGAGAGAAGAGAACTCTGTTATTTAGTCCTCATATTTAGCCTTTCTCTGTACTTTTCTCACCCCCACCATAGACTCTCCCCTTTTTTAACCACTTTTGTATCTCAGAGCTACCCATTGCCCTTAGAAAATTCCAAAGTTAGCTAGCTGGCACTTTCTGAAATACATAAAACAGTAGCCCTCAACATTAAACAGTTTTTGCTAATATCCAATTTAATACATAGGTTTCTGGTGTAAATTAAATGGTGTATTTGAAGACTGGTTCACCCAAGCAATATCAATTATCCAGTTTTATTCGACTACACGAGCTTTGTGTTTTTATCAATTTTAAACATATTATTTTTAAGGTATATCATACATGTAGGACAACATGAGACAGGATCTTGTTGTTAGATACAGAGTAGTAAGTTGAAATAGAATGCCATGTAGTACAAAGATGGTAAGGAGGCTTCAGTTACAATCCTACTTCAGCCAATTGACAGTTGCCGTGCAGAGCACTTCTGTGTAAATTATTCTGAGGCCAAGAGCAAGACCAAAGAAAGGGAGCACAGAGATTGATAACCAAAGTCTCTCATGGCTTCAGGAGTGAGAAGTAACACTTTTCATCCTGAAGGTATTATATCTTACCAGACTAAGAAATAAAATATTAAACTGTCTTTCATTAAAAGGAAAATTCATAATTTACATCAGTCTATAAAGAGAAGCACGTACTTATTTCAAACTCTTTGAGGTAGAAGTGTGGATGGGCTTCGAGTGATGGCTTTAATCAATGGCACATTGGGTAATTTTAGAGCCCAGACAGCCCTAGTCTGGCATATGATTGGGTGTATTTCAGTATGTGGGTCAATAAAGTGGACACGCTGGGAAAAAGAAAGAGGAAGGGAAAAGATTGTACTTCAAGAATGATCAGCGTAGTTGGAAGAATACTGGCTAAATATTGGCAACGTGTTACACGGCCGCTGCCACATCACAGTTTGACCCATCCAGCCAGTCCAAGGGTTTAGTTTTTCATGCCTTTGCTGCTACCTTCACCCCCACCTTCTGCCCCTGGGCTCTCTCTCCAATTCACCTGTGACCCTGTTTGAATCTACAGAGGTTAAGCAGGAAGTCATACTTTAATATTTAAATTCAAAATAATTTAATTAAATGTAAATTGCAAATAATTCTCTTATTTTGTTCCCTCAAGTCATTTTATTACATCCAATCTAGGTTTATTTTCCTGAAACTGCCTATATTTGCATAGTTTCTTTAGCTTTCTTATTGGTTTGGACAGAGAGTTGCTAATTGTTTGTAATATCTTAACACCAAGGAGACAAAGAATTTGAATGAAAGCTGAATGAATAGCCAAGCCCTCCCTTCCATTCCAATTACCAAGAAACTGCAAGAGCCTCTGTTTCCCCTTATTTGACATTCAGGAATAAAAGCAAATTCTTCTTGGGAGTTGGTATGAGGTGATGAAATCATTAATATGTACCTGACTTAAGTCTCAAATGTGCTACCTTGACAAGTAAAGTTTCAGAATACAATCCCCTTTTGATCATTTCAGCTTTCAAGATCTTTGATGCTGTAGGTAGTTACAGGAATACTCAGTAGACAAATATAATCATTCCTGTTCGTAAAGTTTCTATAGAAAAGAAAGCAAACCGAGACTCCCTACTGTGGACTGAATGTATTTAGCCAAAGAAAATGCAAGCCACAGAGAACAAGGTTGAGAGGAGACAGCTTGCATTTCTTGGCCAGAAAGTCAGTGGGCCTTGACATGCAAAGAGTTAAGAGGAAAATTTGTTCACTGTAGTCTCCTCCAATTAAACCCCAGGAAAATACTCTCATTAATCACTTGCTACTTCAGACCTGACTTTCTATGGTGTTCATAATCGTATTTCTCTTTTCATCATACAGTAATTCGGGGGGCACTGTAAATCTGGAGGCATGTTGGGAGACATAAATAAACTAAGTCCTACCTTTAAAAAACAGACCATATGTTTTGTGGTGCAGAAAACAATGTCATTTAGTCAGGTCTCTGCCCATAATATCCTCCTCAGAGCAACCTTCCATCATTCTGCCACTTAAAATGACAAGTCTATTCTCTCCTTCTGTATTATTTTTCTTCATCATATTACAGCTTCCTGGAATTACATTATATAATTATGCATGTGTTTATTATCAATCTCGTCCAATAGAATACAAACTCCATGAAGGTAGAGTTTCACCTGTTTTGTTCACTGTTGTATTCCCAGAGCTAAGAAATTTCTTGTTCTTAGTGAATATTTGTAATGAATGAATGGATGGGTGGATGCATGAGCTTCAGACAGATTAAACAGTGATTAAAATGGGTCCTGAAGTCAGATGTCTGGGTTTGAATTTTGCTTACACAGATCACTTTGGGAGAATTAAAAATTAGCTGAAGTCTTGGATTTCATTTGTTATATGAAGATAACAATAAAACTTAGCTCATACATTGGTTGTGCATGATATATAATTAGCATTCAATGAACATCAGGTATTATTATTGCAGTAAAGGCTTGTTCACCCCACAAGGAAGCACAAAATCAGACAATGCCCCAGCCGTGTTTGAAAGAGAAGGATAGATACAACATTCAGAGACAAAGCATAGACAAAGTACATGAACATGAAACAATTCATTTTTAAAGGTGATTGACCACAGAACCTGGGGCAGCAACACAAAGTGCCCAATCACCCAGGGGTTCCCAAGAGCAGCAACAGAATCCTGACAGTATCAGAGACTTGCAACCCACAAGCATCAATCAGAGCCTCTCATCAATCACAAAAAGAAAAGTCTGTCTTTTCTTTTCAACAAAAGGACTCAGTAACATGTAATAGATTGGAAGCTCTAGGAGAGTCTTTTCTGTAATTAAATACCACACCTGCTCTTAAAACCAAATGTGGTGAGGTTAAGGAGAGTAAAAGGAAAAGAACCTGAGCCTGTCCCTCGGGCCACAGGCCCTGTAGCCTTGCTTGAGCCTCCTCTCCCCATGCACCACACATTTGAAACATGTGTTACAAACAACAAGGATAGCCCTAACTGGTGTGGCTCAGTTGGTTGGGCGTCATTCCGCAGGGTGAGGGGTTACTGGTTGGATTCCTGGCCAGGTCACATGCCTAGGTTGTGGATTTGGTTCCTGGTTGGAGCACATGCTAGAGGCAGTCAATCAGTGGATGTTTCTCTCTTGCACTGATGTTTCTCTCCCTCTCTTTCCTCCTTCCTTCCCTTTTCTCTAAAGATAAACAAATAAAATTCTTTTAAAACTATCAAACAACAGTGATAATTGAGAGAGTTGTCTCAAACTCCCTCTTGCTCATTCTTGCCCTCCTTGCCCTCTGGGCTGTCTTCTGCTAACTCTGAGTTCTCCCTATGTAATTTAGTCTCAATATTTACTTGTTTCTATGACCCTGCAGACTTATAAGCTACCACTGGGTTTTGGGTTTCCTCTGTTTGAAGATGAACTCAGCTTAGTCCTTTGGCTCTCAGGTTAGCAGAAGCAACTCACTGGAGCTCCAGCCTTCAGACTCTGGGCGCTACCTCCATCCATGCCATCTATATCCCCAAAAAACTGGCCCCAGCCATAATTTTTCAATATCACTTGCAAAGAAGAATATGGAGTGAAGAGACATGGGTTCAATTTCCATCATATCTCTTATAATTATATTCCAAGACTGAAATGGGCTTTCCCTAGTCAAGGACTACTTAACAGACAATGCAAGAGAGATCAGGACCTGTGACTATCCCCTACATTGGAGTGTGACAGGGGCTGGCACTGAGGCCCAAGGTGGGAGCCCTAATTGTCTGTGTTTGAAGGAAGTCCATCCAGTTGGGGAAGTAGAATGTGGCAGCCTGAGGAACTGCAACAAGGAGCAGGTAAAGGTTAATGCAGAAGGTTGTTATTAGGGGTCCTTGACCCTGAGTCACAGGAACTCTGGTACATTGGGTAGCCTAGGATACAGGAACCTGAAACACAGTGCTACCCAGACTATAAAACAAGCAAGCTGGAGATACAGAAACATAGGTTAGTAGGTAACAGACCTCCAGCTTCCTGGTGACATGAAAGATCTAGTTTTTTCCTTGTGGGATTGAATGAAGCATTGTACAGCATTAGCTCAAGGCCCCGTGTTAGAAGGAATGGACTCCAGCACAGGGGATGGTGCTGAAGTTTACTTGCAGGATTGGAACATGCAGGTGATAAGCACGCAGAGATGATAATCTTGATTTTCACAGGTCACCTGCCCCACCTCTTGCCTATGGTTTCTAACTTCTCTGTTTCTACTTCCTTATTTATAAAACAGATTCAAAATATTTTCCATCCTACTGAGTTGGAAGGTTTAAATTACATTCAGGTAAAAAAATCTATAACAGTGCTTGGATTATATAAGTATTCAATAAATGATTACTCTGATTATTAGTTTATATTATTGGTTTTATAAGATATATATCATTAATTAATATTTCATCTTTGCCAGCCCCTCTTCTGAGTGATTTATGCTAATTACTTCATTAAACCCTTAAACAACTCTATGAAGTCTTTACTATTTTCACTTCCATTGTGCTGACAAAGGTACATCAAGTGAACGCCACTAGACCCAGGTCACACTTTAGCAAAAGGCAAGCTAGGATGCGAGCCCAGGCAACCTAATTCCAGAGCCTGAGCTCTGAACACTCTGCTTACTCTGCTGCCTTTATAAATAAGGAGCATAGCATTGCCCTCTGAGAGTTAAGCTATAAAATCAACACAGATATATGCAGAATCTCTCCAAGGAGTCAGAATGGCCATCTGGCTATAGTCCGCCTTCCCTGTAAAGTCATTAGAGTTATTAATGTGGTGATCTTAAAAAGCGAGTTGGTCAA
Organism: Tonatia bakeri; assembly: GCA_004024845.1. Classification (NCBI taxonomy): domain Eukaryota; kingdom Metazoa; phylum Chordata; class Mammalia; order Chiroptera; family Phyllostomidae; genus Tonatia; species Tonatia bakeri. Next base: position 65,415 of record PVIA01004292.1, read on the forward strand.
CCATGGAACACAGAAAAGTCAGGGGCCCAAAAACGAACACTACCAGTGTGTGTACAACCTTAACTGGGGTAAGGGACCTTTGGTTATCAGACTAAAACATTAAAGCAAGTTAGGTGGGACTCCTATAAAAGAAAAAGAAAAGGGCTCCCAGGAATCATAGTGGAGGTATATTTCTTTTTTTAAGACTTTATTTATTTGTTTTTAGTGAGAGGAAGGGAAGGAGAAAGGGAGAAATAGAAACATCAATGTATGGCTGCCTCTCATGCACTCCCAACTGGGGACCTGGCCTGCAACCCAGGCATGTGTCCTAACTGGGAATCGAACCAGCGACCCTTTGCTTCACAGTCTGGTGCTCAATCCACGGAGCTACACCAGCCAGGGCTGAAGGTACATTTTTTAAGACATACAAACTTTCTTTGCTGTGATGTACTGCTCACCAAGTAAATGCTTGATTAGTTTGCCTATAGAGAAAACGTGTTACTCTGGGCATTCGAGTATTTTGTGTAACTTCAAAAAGTAGGATTCTAGCTTAAAACCCAGTCTTTTTTGTATTTAGTTAGTGTATCCTTTCCCTGAAAACCTTCTCTACTCTCAGACAAGACAAAATCAGGTCTTTGAAGTGGAAGGTCAGACATGTACAATAACACAGAGAATCCACTAAAGCAAAGACCACCTCACAAGGGCTGTTACAGCCAGATGTCAACCTTTCATGGTAAAACGCCTTCACGCCCATCAACCATCTTTGCAACTCCATCATGAATCAAGGTAAGGCCAAGCCAACCACAAAATTATTAATGCTGAATCCTGGTGTTATCCTAGGGTGTTGTAAACCCCTAAAATCCTAAGATTAGGTCTGGTGAGAACGAGCCTACACATGGGTAATTGTGGCTTCAAAAATTAGCTGTGGCTGCAAAGAGGGAGAGGGAAATTGTAAACAGAAAGGAGCTGGTCCCTGCTAACTTGAGGGGCATTGGTCCAGTCTTTTAACTAACTGCGCTGAGCTTCAGTCTCCTCATAGACAGTATTTTAGGTGAAATATCTACTTCATTCAAGTTACATGGTCTCTATAAGAATCAAAGTCTATGTCAAATAGTATGTAAGTACATAAAGACAAATTTGTAAATTGTATGCAACTTCATAAAGCTAAAAATTGCTAGTGTAGACTTTGAGTATATGATGTCTCCAATTTACATAGCACTTATCATATACCAGGTACTGTTCCAGACATATTTTGTATATTATTTCATGTTCACAATAACACTCTAGTAAACACTGTGACGTGTCACCTGGAAACTGTCAGCAGGATAGACTGGCAGCAAAGACACTTATTCCCCAGCTATCAAGACAAAGTTGGAAAATGACTACTCAGAGACAAACCTCTCTCAAGAAATTGCTTTCAGACAAAGGAACTGCCTCACTAAATGTTGTGACTTCTCAGTGTGGTAGCCCACTTCAAATGACTAGATTTTGGTGAGAAGGGACAAAGGTTCAGTCCCTTTGCCATTATATAAGAACACTCTGGAGGGCCATATAGTGCCACGTCTCCCTGTGGAAGGGCTCATGCCCCACCAGCATCACAGGGCAACTTCTCTTGTGGCCCTACCTGCCCCTGTCACTCCTTTAGAGTGCTATTCCTGAGAGTCTTCCCCAATGCACCATCTGTACACAAATCTGCTTCAGAGTCTGTTGGGAAGGGAGTGAAGGTACCAAAATTAAGGCAGGCATTATGGAGTATTATTATTACTATCCTAATTTTAGAGAGGTAAAGTAACTCACTCAAGTTCACACACTTAATCAATAGCAGAGCCAAGATTTGAAACTAGGCCATCTATAAAGTGTTTTTACTGTAACATCTGGCACAGGAATTTCTCTAAATGAATGGGCTGTTTGTGTTTAACATGTACTTTGATTAACGGTTGGGCTAGAAGCTGAGCCCCCAAGACCTAGATGTTGGTTGTTGCCACAACTTCAAAGAAAGAGGAAAACTACTCTGTAAAAATAATTAAAATGAATTTGAAGCTGAGACTTTAGGGATTAACCCAGGATGGGGAAAATGAGAAGGAGAAAGAGTAGAGGGTGAGATGGAACAATTTAATTGGGGGGATACTGTGGGCTGTGTGATATCATCTATAAAATCCACCCAACTCAGGAAATGTTTTGTGGTATATTTTTTCACTAGGGCTGCCATAACCAAGTACCCCAAACTGAGTGGTTAAAAACTGAAATTTATTGTCACAGTCTGGAGGCTAGACATGTGAGATCAAGGTGTTAGCAGTATTGGTTCCTTCTGAGTGCAGTGAGGAAAGGATGTGTCCCATGCCTCTTTCCTAACTTGTGGTGGTTTGATGGCAACCTTTGGTGTATGTCCTTGACGTGTAGAAGCATCACCCTGATCTCTGCTTTCATTTTCGCAAAGTGTCCTCTCTGTGTCTGTATCTGTGTCTAAATTTCCTCATTTTATAAGGATACCTGTCATATTGGATTAGGAACCCACCTATCCCTGTATGGCCTCATCTTAATTTAACTGCATTTGTGATAACTGCACATCCAAATGAGGTCACATTCTGCGATTTGGAGTTAGAATTTCAACCTATGAATTTCTTGCAGTACACAATTCAACCTGCAGCTGGCATGGATTGACTTTCTAGTGGAAATCTGAAAGGTTTGACTTGTACATCTCAACTGACATAAAAGTACTAGAAAGAATGCAATGTGGAAAATAAGACTGTGAGAAGAAATTCTGTAGTGGCCTGTTGCTTTCTCATTTTGAAAATTGGAGTTAGAGGTAAGCTGGCCCCATATTTCAGGGACTGGCAGACCCAGCTGAAATCTGCATGACAGTGTCTTGAAATGAAGTAATGTCAAGAGTCACTATCAATTGCCTTCCCACTATGACCTTCAGACCTTAGAGAACCAATCTACTTTCCCAAACCTCCAAAAAGATCACCTATGCCTGTGAATCTTCAGGTCCATTAAGAGAGAGTATCATTCTACTTCTTTTATATCTTCAACATGTCTAGCACACAGGGAAACATTGAATTAAAAACTGATTACTAGAAGATTTCTGCAAGGGAGTTCATAGTACCTAGACTGCTTGTGAACATATATAATTTTTAATGATATAGCACTGCTATGGCCAGACTGATACATGTCATTTTTCTTAGTGTGCAACTTAAAGAAAAGCTTACAGTATAAGAAATATAGTGGTGTGTAGCATAGGGATTTCCTACTTAAATGATTTGAGCTGAAATCTAGCCCTGTCACCAGCTATATGACTTTGGGCAAATTACTTAATCTCTATGTGCTTCATTTTCCTTGTCTATAAAATGAGAATAATAATAGATCTCATCTCAGTGGGCTGTTGTGAGGATTAAATGAGTTAAATCAAATAAACACAGTGTTGGCTCTCCCATAGTAAGCTCTCAATAAATGGCAGCTGTTATAATGTCACAATAGCAACAGTCTTTCATAGTATCCAAGTATGATACAACTGAAACAACTATAAGATATGACTGAAAAAGAAAGCACTTAAAATTAAGTAGAACTGAAAATTTTTTCTGCCTTGTAAGACTCATTATAACCATTGTTGAAACTAATCATTGATCAGGGGCCAGGCACTATCCATTTGCCAGATACTTAGGCCATCATACTTATTTCAAACAGAATCTGCCTGAGCCCAGGACCTAAATTATCAGCCAAGGCAACAATAAAATCAAAAATAAAAATTTATGACTCAACCTCTGATGATAATAATTTAATTACATGTTTAGTCCATTGACAACATAAAACAGACAACCTGATGGCTTAAAATATAAATACTAGGCCAAGATGCAATTTTAGTGTAACTGTTACCTTTTTCTCATTTCTAAAATGTCTCGGGGGGGGATAGCATCTCATAGACAATAGCTATTATGGAAAAATTGTAATGCTAGTAAGGTTTCTAGTAGGTAAAAAAAAACAAATATTTGATTTATTCACCAAGTTTGACCCTTTAAAAATAACCCCAGGAAGGTGGCCACCCCAGCAAGTCAGCTCAGAGTGCCTGCTGAAATAGTAGCAATGGTCCTCAACATCACAGATCTTTAGGATTTTTCAAGAGCTTTCTGCCTATGGCCAGGATTTTTAAAAGTGATTTAAGAACAATAAGAAAGGAGTGGAAAGATGATGGAAGCGTGACTAAAAGCCACACTAACCTCCCCCAGGACCAATCTGGAATTACAACAAAAAATGTGGAGAAATAACCCAGAACAAACAACTGAACAATAGTGAAAAAGAAACCTTAAAACGCTGGACAAACAGAAGAACCAGCTTCAGCACAACCTGCTTGCTAAGAAGTGCAGTGGAGACTTGAGAGGGCTGACTGGGTGCCCCCAGGTGGCAGTGCTGGAGGGATAATTAAGTGGCAGGTTAGACCCCTCTGAGAAAAGTGGGGTCTAAACCATAAGCTGGGATCCACAGCCTAAAAGACCAGAGTCTAAAAAGTAACAGATAACAACCAGCTAGAGAAGCAAAGAGCCATTGAAAGGGCCAACACACAAATTTTCATTTGCTGTCACTTACCCAGGGTTCTGATAAAGGCAGGAGCAGAGTGAGCTGGAGACACCTGAGGAGAGACTGGGGATGGAAGCTTTGGGGAGAGTGTGGAGAGAGTAGCCACAGGGAACCCAGTGCAGAGTCATACCTAAAACAGTGGTAGTCATTGTGCTCAGGTAGACCACTCCCCTCCAAATGGCAGCAGCCTGAGGGGAAACAACAGCCCCACCCTCAAGACAGACTCTACCCTGTTCTGTGGCACTTAAGCCTGACTGCTGAGTGCAGAGAGACTAGATTAATAACTAAAGGAGACAGCCAAAGGCATTCATCCATAGCAAAGGGGTGGGGGGGCACAGTAGACTAGAGACACTTGAGGAGAGAATGGGGGCAGAAGCCTGGGGGAGAGAACTGAGTGAGTGGCCTCTGGGATCCCAGTGCTGAGTCATCTCCCATATGGCAGCAGCCATCTTGCTCAGGCAGACCACTCCCCTCTGAGCAGCAGCAGCCTAAGGGGAAATTCTGCCCTGCCCTATGGGGTTTTAGCCTGACTGTTGAGTGCAAAGTGACTAATTAAAAACTGAAGGAGATAACTATAGACATCGGATCTCTGGCCATCTCACAGCAGGCTGCCTAATGTCAGACAAGGTCAACATCTGACACCACCAAAAGCAGATCCAGAAAGAAAAAAATAGTGGTGATTACTAAAGGCTACCAAGATGAAATCCACTGTGGTCTTCTCCATGATTAGTGATATTTTCTTTCCTGCATAGCTTTTTAACATTAATTTTTTTGTCCAGAAAGTTTGTGCATAATAAGTCACTAGAATGTATACTATAGTTTAATTCTTTCCTTTCAGATAATAGTTTTAATCTCTTTATAACCTTATTAATACTGGTGCATTGGCTATTGACACTGAGATTACAGGGGGGGAGATATTTTTGTGGATATGGATTTGTTCCCTGGGCTTTGAGGTTTTCTTCTGGCAGCACCTGCACAACAGTATACAAGACGTAGTGGGAAGAGTGACCCTCAATCAACCAGCTAGAGGGAAGGACCCACCAAAGAATGACCCAACAACAATCAAAGCCCAAATATATCCAGAGAGCCAACATAAATGGCATAAAGGGGATCCTAAGAGCAGCAAATTCAGGAGATTCAGGAGACTGCACCACTGAATCTCACAAGTGTCCTACCATAGAAGTTCACACCACAAAGTCAGGGAGTCAGAACAGATCAATTTAAGAAGCAAAGGTCAACAAGAAGAGCCTCCCAAACAATGGGAAGATGAAGAAACCAACCCCAAATGAGAAGAAAGGAGAAAATCTCAGAAAGAATGCTAAATGAAATTAGAGGTAAGTCAACTATTAGATACTGATTCCAAACAATGGTTATAAGGAAGCTCAATGAGCTCACTGAGAATTACTAAAAACTACAGGGAAACTACAGTGAACTCACTGCAAACTATATCAACATGAAGAAGGAAGTAGAAACTATCAACAAGGGCCAAGAGGAAATCTAGAATACAATTTCTGAATTGAAGAACACAGTAGAAGGAATCAAAAGCAAGCTGGATGAAGCAGAGGATCAAATCAGTGAGCTGAAGGACAAAGTAGAAAAAACATCCAGAGAGAGCAAGAAAAGGAAAAGAGGCTCAAAAAGAATGAAGAGGGGTTAAGGGAACTGCAGGACAACATGTAACAAAATAATATCCTTATAATAGGGATACCAGAGGGAGAAGAAGAAGAGCAAGGAATAGAAAACCCGTTTGAAAAAGTAATGATGGAAACCTCCCCTAATTTCATGAGAAAAAAAGTCACACAAATCTAGGAAGTGCAGAGGGTCCCAATCAAGAGGAAACCAAAAAGGCCCACTCCAAGACACATCATAATTAAAATGGCAATCTTAAAGGCAGCAAAGGAGATACAGAAAGTAACATACAAGGGGACCTCAATAAGGAAAGCAGCTGACTTCTCAATGGAAATGCTCCAAGCCAGAAGAGAATGGCAAGGAATATTCCAAATAATGAAAAGCAAAGGCCTGCAACTGAGACTACTGTAGCCAGCAAGGCTCTCAATTAAAATGGAAGGCCAAATAAGGAGTTTTCCAAACAAAAAAATGCTCAAAGAATACACCTCTACCAAACCACCACTGCAAGAGATGCTAAAGGAACTGTTTTAAGAAAAGGAAGAGAGTGAGAGATAGAGGAACATAGTATGAAGGAAGTAAAATGACAATGAATAAGTACTTGTCAATATTAACCTTAAACATAAATGGTTTTAAATGCTCCAATCAAAAGACATAGAATAGCTGAATGGATAAGAAATCATGACCCACACATATGCTGCCTACAAAAGACCCACCTCAGAACAAGAAAAAAATCTACACAGACTGAAAGTGAAGGGTTACAAAAAAAATATTCCAAGAAAATGGACAAGAAAAAAAAAGCCAGGGTAACGATACTCATATCAGACAAAATAGATTTCAAAACAAAAGCCATAAAAAGAGACCCAGAAAGACACTTCATAATACTCAAGGGAAGAATCCATCAAGAAGACATAAAAATTATAAACATATATGCACCCAACATAGGAGCACCGAAATATATAAGTAAAATCTTGGAGAGTTTCAAGAGAGATAAAGACAGCAATGCACTTATACTAGGGGATTTTAACTCCCCACTGTCAACAATGGATAGATCTTCCAAACAAAATATCAACAAGGATATTGCAGCATTGAACAATGTCCTAGATCAAATGGACTTAACTGATATATAAAGAACTTTTCATCCCAAAGAAGAAAATATACATTCTTTTCGAATACACATGGAATATTTTCAAAAATAGCCAACATAATAGGACACAAAACAGGCCTCAACAAATTCAAGAACACTGAAATTATATCAAGCATTTTCTCTCACTACAAGGGACTGAAACTAGAAACCAACCTCTAGGAAAAAACTCAAAAACACTCAAATTCATGGAGATTAAATAGCATACTATTAAATAATGAATGGGTTAAAAATGTGATCAAGGAAGAAATCAAAAAGTTTCTGGAAAAAAATGAAAATGAACTCACAACAACCCCAAATTTATGGGACACAAAGTAAGCAGCCTTGAGAGGGAAGTTCACGGTGATACAGAGCTACCTAAAAAAGATAGAAACATTTCAAATAAACAACTTTACCCTACATGTACAAAAACTGGAGGAACAACAACAAAGACAGACCAGAGCAAGTATAAGGAAGGAAATAACAAAGATCAGAGCAGAACTGAATGATATAGAGACTAAAGGAACAATTCTAAGGATCAATAAATGTGGGAGCTGGTTATTTGAAAAAATTAATCAAAATCAACAAGCATTTAAGCAGACTCATTGGGAAAAAAGGAAGAGGACCCAAATAAACATAACAAAAAATGAAAGAGGAGAGATCACTGATACCACAGAAATACAAAGGATTGTAAGAAATTACTACAAAGAACTATTTGCCAAGAGATTTAAAAACTTAGGTAAGATGGACAAATTTCTAGAAAAATATAACCTTCCAAAACTGAATGAAGAAGAAGTAGAATGCCTGAATAGACCAATAACAAGTGACTAAATAGAAGCAATAATCAAAAAACTCCCAGCACACAAAAGCCCTGAACCAGACAGTTTCACAGAAAAATTTTACAAAACATTTAAGAAAGAGCTAACCCCTACCCTTCACAGACTATTCCAAAAAATCGAAGAAGAGGGGTTCTCCCAGACTCTTTCTATGAAACCAGCATCTTCCTAATCCCAAAACCAGAAAAAGATACAACAAAGAAAACTAAAGACCAGTATTGCTGATGAACATAGACGCTAACATCCTCAACAAAATATTGGCAAACCACATCCAGAAATAATACATTGAAAAGATCACCATGATCAAGTGGGATTCATACAGGGATACAAAGATGGCACAGTATTCACAAATCAATAACCATGATACATTATATAAACAAAAGGAAAGACAAAAATCACATGATCATATCAAGAGATGCAGAAAAAGCATTTGATAAGGTACAGCACCCATTTATGATAAAAACACTCAGCAAAGTGGAAATAGAGGGAACATTCCTCAGCATAATAAAGGCCATATATGAGAGACTTACAGCTAACATCATACTTAACGGGCAAAAACTAAAAGCTTTCCCACTAAGGTCAGGAATAAGACAAGGATGCCTGCTTTCACCACTTCTATTCAACATCATATTGGAATTCCTAGTCACAGCAATCAAACAAAAAGAAATAAAATGCATCCAAATTGCAAAAGAGGAAGCAAAATTGTCATTGTTTGCAGATGACATGATAGTGTACACAGAAAATTTTATAGACTCCAACAAAAAACTACTAGACCTAATAAGTGAATTTGGCAAAACATTAGGATGCAAAGTCAATGTTCAGAAATTGAAGGCATTTTTGTACATCAACAATGAAATATCAGAAACAGAAATCAGGAAAACATTCACTATAGCAACAAGAAAAATAAAAAACTTAGGAAGAAACCTAACCAAGGAAGTAAAAGATCTGTACTCAGAAAACTACACAACACTGAAGAAAGAAATTAAGAAAGATGCAAACAAATGGAAGCATGTACCATGTTCATGGATTGGAAGAATTAGCATCATCAAAATGCCCATACTATCCAAAGCAATTTATAGATTCAATGCAATCCTTATTAAAGTACCAATGACATATTTCACAGATATAGAACAAACATTTCAAAAATTTATATGGAACCATAGACAACCCTGAATAGCTGCAGCAATTTTGAGAAAGAAGAGTAAAGTAGGAGGGATCACAGTCCCTGATATCAAACTATATTACAAGGTCATTGTAATCAAAACAGCTTGGTGCTGACATAAGAACAAACACATAGACCAATGGAACAGAATAGAGAGCCCAGAAATAAACCCAAGTCTCTGTGATCAATTAATATTTGACAAAGGGGGCAGAAGCATAAAATTGCCTCTTCAACAAATGGTGTTGGGAGAGCCGGACACTTACATGCAAAAAAAAAAAAGAAAAAGAAACTCGATCACCAACTTACACCACACACAAAAATAAATTCAAGGTGGATAAAAGACTTAAATATAAGTCATGACACCATAAAAGTTCTAGCGGAGAATATAGGCAAGAATATCTCAAATATTCCACACAACAATATTTTCACCAATATGTCCCCTAGAGCAAGGGACATAAAGGAAAGAATAAACAAATAGGATCTCATCAAAATAAAAAGCTTCTGTGTGGCTAAAGAAAACAACAGGAAAATGAAAAAGGAACAAACCATATGGGAAAACATAATTGCCAATGATACCTTGGACAAGGGTTTGATCTCCAAAATATATGAAGAACTCATATAACTCCACTCCAGGAAGCCAAATAACCCAATTAAAAAATGGGCAAGACCTGAGCAGACTCTTCTCTAAGAAGACATACAGAGGGTCCAGAGATATATGAAAGGTTGCTCAGCATCACTAGCCATCAGATAAATGCAAATTAAAACCACATTGAGATTTCACTTCACACCAGTCAGAACGGCCATCATTAAAAAATCAACAAACAAGTGCTGGTGAGGCTGTGGAGAAAAGGGAGCCCTAATGCACTGTTAGTGGGAATGCAGACTGGTGCAACCACTGTGGAAAACAGCATGGAATTTCCTCAGAAAACTAAAAGTGGAACTACCTTTAGATCCAGCAATGCCACTGCTGGGATTATACCCTAAGAATCCTGAAACACCAAACCAGAAGAACCTTTGCACCCAAATGTTCATAGCAGCACAATTTACAATAGCCAAGTACTAGAAGCAACCTAAGTGGGCACTGGTAAATGAATGGATCAAAAAACTATGGTACATTTACACAATGGAATTCTATGCAGCAGAAAGAAATAAAGAGCTTCTACCATTCTCGACAACATGGATAAAACTAGAGAGCATTATGCTAAGTGAAATAAGCCAGGCAGTGAAAGACAAATACTATATGATCTCACCAATAAGTGGAACCTAATCATCAAAACAAACAAGCAAACAAAATATAACCAGAGACACTGAAATAAAGAACAAACTGACAGTAACCAGAAAGGAGGTGGGAGGGGATAACGGGGGGGGGAGGGGAAAGGGTTTTCAGGAACATCTATAAGGGACACATGGACAAAACCAAAGGCAGGTAGGATCAAAGGTGTGATGTGGGATGGCTGGGGTGGGGGTAGTGGCGGGAGGAAATGGAGTCAACTGTACTTGCACAACAATTTTAAAAAGTAAAAAAAAAAGAATAAGAAAACTGAAGCTTATAAAAATAATCTGTTAAATGTAAGCTTCCAGCCAGGATCAAACACAAAACCTAAACCTAAACTATCAATACATGTTAGAAAACCAGCTAGAAGAAAACAAACAATTTTTGACCCACTAGTACTTGTCAGGGAACTGGACCACATGACTTTTTGAGGTTCCTCTGTCTAGTTCTAAGATCTATGATGCAAAGTTCTGTGTCAGGAGGCCATCTTCTTATGGGCTGTGTATGTTGGATAATACTGTTGTGCTTTAAATATAGTGTACATTTTAAAAATGTTTTAGGATTGAAAAAATTGTGGGGTGGCAACAGCAGAAACATAGTTTCTTCATCTCTCCAAATCCTCACATAACAACAGATAGAAGCACTAGGTAACAAAACCAAAAACACAATAAGGTAGGTGACAAAGTATTTCCAGAAAATCCAAAACACAAGCAAATAAGGACAAACCTTCAAAATCCACAAGACCTGCCATTTGTGTGGGAGAAAGCAGAAGAAAGCACAGAGTCTCTGATGAACCTGAAAAGAGAGCAGAAAACTTAGCCAACAGATGCTAGATGGAAGGGACTAGAACTGATTCATCACAGTGAATTCATGAAACTGACCAGCCAGGGCTCCCTTCTAGAATAGAACCTGACCAGACTTTTGAGAGTGGGTTCAGAATTAATCAAGATAAAGATCACAGAGACAAAGGGAAGAGAAAAGTTACAGCCAGAAAATCCCAGAAAGTAAGCAGTTAAATTTTTAACACTTCATGGAAACAAAAGCGGGAACGTTGTGAATTTATCAAAGCTACCCCGAACTATGCCTCTTTCTAAAAATTCAGAAAAATTCTTTTCACATAAAAATGAGCAACAATTAAGTTACAACATGAAAAAAGAGAATAAGCAGAATGAGACACCATAGACATTGAAAATACATCGGAAATATATGTTCATGGAATACACCCACGTTATTGCCTTTATTTTCAAAGTAAACTAAAAGGTATTAAGAATAATAACCTAAAGATATTAAAACAGTCATTTTTAAACTCAGAAAAGAGATGATAGAACTCAAACCATTTAAAATAAAAGAAAAAATCATTTCAGAAATGAAGTCTTAACTAGAAAGAACACAAGAGAATAAACATACAAATAATACTTCAAGAGAAAAAGAAGTTGAAAACAATAAGAATTTTTTAAATAAAAAAAGAAGTTAAAAGAGAAAGAATTCAAGTAAGCTGACAAATTAAAGACAGAGAAGACCCAACATAGGGATAACTGGAAGTCCTCAAAATGAAATCAAAATGAGAGAACAGGGCACATACTAAAAAAATTATAATAATAAGACTAATAATAATAAGAAAGTATTTCTGAAATTTAAAAAAATTACATTACATATTGAGAGAGTACATCATCTATCTAAGAATATCCATCCACATCAACCAATAACAAGAAATAATTTAGTAAAATTGTTGAACTTGAAAGAAAAAGGAATAAACATCATGTAGGCATCTAGGCAGAAGGAACATGCAATTTCTATAACAAACACAATTAGATTTTCCTTAGACTTGTCCACACTATATGCCAGACAAAAATGGAGTGACGTATTTAGGGCGCTCAAAGAAGACAATGTGAATCAAAGATTTCCTATTCAACGCAACTGACCTTCAAGTCTAACAAGCACAGGTGAGTGTTGATCAATATGCACGAACCCAGAGAATGTTGCTCTCATCTTCTCTCCGAGGTGTCTCCTGGAGAACAAATTTTCGACAGCCAAACTGCCTGGAGAGATGCTGACATAAGGTCTGCTCGTGATTGTTAAACAGTTACATGTGGGACTAAGACTAAATAATGAGTCAAAGGGGGAGCATGGTATGGAAGGGCTATTTGAGAATGTGGACATAGTACAGCTACTAAAGAGGGGGGAAAGATAGGGAGAGAATATGTGAGGAAATTTTAGCTGTTCTCAGTTAGTGTATTTGTATTTTTCTGAGCCTGTGATGTGGGATGTGGGATGAAGTAAACAGCAATTATGAAATATTCAAATTGATTTTCCAGTGTGTGAGTCTAAATATTAATATCTATGGAGAGGTATGTATGTTTAAAATACATGTTTTTAGTATCTTTTTTTTCCTTTTATTTTAAAACATTAAAGAACTAAGAACCCTAGAAATTATGTAGACTCACCTCACTCACTATACGGATGGTAAAATTGAGGTTAAAAAACTAATAACTTGGCTTAAAAACACCAATAGTTAAGGTCAGAGGCTAGAACGCAGAGCACATGACTCCCAGCCCAGCCACCCATGTGCCACTCCAGCACGTTGTTACCCAGTGTATTCTCGGTCCAGCAGCAGCAGATCCCCTGGGAGCCAGATAGAAATTCAGGCCTACTGAATCAGAATCTGGATGTTAACAAGGTCCCCAGTTAATTCATTTGTGTATTAAAGTTGGTGAAGCTCTAGGCTTCTTAATAAACACTTACTGGATGAAAACTTAAAATATCTTGTTTAGTTAGGAAAATATTCCTTTGAATTCTTAGCACCGAAACTGCTTTTTTCTACATACCTCTCACGAACTTATTTAACCCCTACTGTTTACCCTGCCTGAGGTGATGTGGAAACTACAGGAGCCGGTCCATGCCCTCCTGAGCTCACACTCCAAAAGGGAGGCAAAGGCCCTTCCTCCTTTCCCATGTGCTCCTTTCTTCCTCTGTGTCCTCTTTTTGCCCTTTGCTCTCCCAACCTCCTCTCACCCTCCATCATAATGGTTTCATGACTAAAATCCAATTTCAGAAGTTGTTGGTTTAAGAGCAAAGTATTTTATTCATTTGAAATTCCAATTTCAGAATAATGATTTAAGATGTTGGAAACATTTCATTTGGCTCACTTCCAAGCAGCTTACATTATAATATCAACATGACCCTAAACTGTGTATTAAAAGGACTAAAGCACTCTGAATATTTGGGGAGGAAGCTTTATGATACAGGTAAGTCAAATGCTTTATTTCTTGCTTTATTTTTTTCTGTAATGCTGTCTTTCTCTGAGAAGATAAAAGGTTAAGAAACTGAGATGCTAGAATTAAAATATGAGAATGTATTTTTCTTCCTCAAATATTTAGAGCCAACACATCTATATTAGTGATAAAATATTTATTCTTTCATTGAGGAGCAAAGGTAAAATTTTCAATATCAACAGATTAATTTCATTTAAGAACTTATTCTAAAACAAAGACAAACAGACATCCAGTAAATTAACTATTTTCCGATGAGTTACATGTAGGATGGAGTTTTTATTTTAAGCAATTGGATCTGCAAGTAATGGTTATCTGATGCTACTCAATTCCTTTGAGGCTTATATACCTGGCATTTTAAGTTACAGTGATTGAAAGTATTATAGTTCTCTCTCTCTCTTTTTTACACTCCCTCATAGACCTAAAAAGCCCTGAGCTCATTTCATTCTTCTTTCCTTCTCTTGTCTTCTCTCTCTTCAAAGATATTCCGTAATGATTCTGCTTTTCAAAATCAAGACTGCTTGAACTTTAGCTGAGACTAATGAAATTTCAATCTTTCATACAATGGCAACTACATCCTTTTTTGCTCTCTTGGTGTAGTCACAATAGCAACTGCCCAGTGTGAACAATGGGACTACTTTTCAGTTCTAAGGGACTGGCTGCTGCTGAACAGCAGTGCATAGAAATAATCCTTGGCAATCCCATGGGTGACATTTCTCATTCCTTATCACCCATGCTGCACACAGCCGGAACTTGATAAGACACTAGAAAGAAGATAATGGCTGCTATCAAGCTGTCTAGGTAAAAATAATAATAATAATCTGTTTATAGAAAAGCAGCTGTTCCATTGTTTTGGATTTCATGAAATCCCAGACTCAGATCCTCTCTCCCCATGCCAGCCCCAAACCCATTTCTCATGCCAATCCAATCACTTTGGGGATTTAATGATGGGCATTTTTTTTCATGATCTTTTGATACAATTAACAAGGATACATGTAAATATCCTATAATCATATTTAATCATAGGATTTATTTAAGACTGGAGCAGAAGCTTTTAAAGGAAGATTTGAAGGCTAGGAGGATTTTTGTGAGGAATATAGGAAAGCCAAGTACCCCTTTTAGAATATGCACAAAACAGAGTCATTGCAAGTGAGCAGTCCATGGTCATTGCATTCTGAAATCTTAACCCCTAACATTTATGTGATCAATCTCAATTCCTCAAAGTGAAATTTCAAAAGAATGTGATGTTGTGGTTGCCAACAATTTGGGTCATCACGTCTAAATTCACTGCTTAGCATTTATCTTACATAGAAGAGCCCAAGGCTTAGAGCCCCCTGGCTGTAACACCATTGCCCCACATTGAGCCAGATCACTGGGTGGGACTGGACATGCATCACTTTATTTCTCAGTGTTCTGGTAGAGCATTTGCTCTGTCACAGTCATCTTCATGCAGGCTTGTCTGTGGACACTACTTTCCTTTCTTTATCTGTTCCCTATATCTGGTGAAAGAACTAGGCAGCCATACTCTTCAGGATAGAACAATGCAATGGAAGAGATCCAAGCATGTCATGTGATGCTGAGATGTGGCCAAAGCCTGCACTTTCCCTACCAAGGCTGATAGATACCTTCATCCCAACATTACAGTGGGCAGAGTGAGGAGATTACCCACCCTGAACTCACTTTCTCCCTGCATCCCTTTTAGTAAGGCATGGCAATGCCATGGAGAACAAAGCACAAAATGATATGAACATGGTAAGTGAAGAAGCACAGTCCCACTGTCAAGTTTCTCTATTCTGTGTCATGGAATTACTCTGGAGCTGTGGAAACCAGAGTTATAAGTCCAAGTCTCTTCTTATACAAGTATACCTAACTGAATCACTCTCTCTCTCTCTCTCTCTCTCTGTCTCTCTCTTTCTTTCTCTCTCTCTCTCTCTCACCCTTTTATTCTGCAATTATTAAAATATATTTATTCATTGTGCTATTACAGTTGTCCAAATTTTTTCCTCCTTTGCCCCTTTCCACCTGGTACCACCCCCCATTCTCTCCAGCAACCCCCCCCTTAGTTTATATCCATGAGTTATGCATAAAAGTTCTTTGGCTTCTCCATTTCCTATACCATTCTTAACGTCTCCTGTCTATTCTGTACCCACCAATTTGTACTTCTTAATCCCTGCACCTTTTCCCCCCAATCTCCCCGTCCTCCCTCCTAACTGATAACTCTCCAAATGATCTCCATATCTATGATTGTGTTTCTGTTGTGCTTTTTTGTCTAGTTTGTTTTTCAGATTCAGTTGTTGATAGTTGTGAATTTATTACCATTTTGTGTCCATGGTTTTGATCTTCTTTTTCTTAAGTAAGTCTATTTAATATTTTATATAATAATGGCTTGATGATGATGAATTTCTTTAACTTGACCTTATCTGGGAAGCACTTTAGCTGCCCTTCAATTCTAAATGACAGCTTTGCTGGATAGAATAGTCTAGGTTGTAAGTCCTTGCTTTTCTCCTGAATATTTTATTCTATGGGGCACAGCATAAGTACTACTTTCTCTATAGGGCCTTCCTCTGCCCTTTCCCAGCTTCCCCTGCCTTCCAAAAGAATTAGTCATTTTGCACATAGCTGTGTTATAACCTTTTTATTCTACATCATATAGCTTTCTCACCAACCGGAATGTCAATTCCAATAAATTAAGTAAATTCTTTATTTTTTATTCACTTTAGGAAGGCAATTCATCAAAATAAATGAGTAAGTGAGTTTTGTGTCAGACAAATCTGGGTGTGAATCCTAGCTCTGACATTAACTGTCATGTACCCTTGAGTTTCCTGGGACTCAATTACTAATATGTAATATATAATATAGATACCAGAGTGCTCCAATGAATTCTAAAAGAAGGTTAGTCCATGTTTTACAGACCATAGTCAAGGCTATGACTGCATCAATCATGAAAAGCTACAAGTCACTCTGAAAGAATTGGGCATGCCTCCATGCTCAATTGCCCTGATGCTTAACCAGGATTGTGGCAGGAAGGCACTGGAAGGTCAGAGTATAGAGAGACAGGATGGTGTCTTACAGGCCAAGAAGTCAGAAAAGGGTACACATTTATCTCCCTGTTCATAGAGACATATCATACAAAAAGCTGGGCTAGACTCAGGAAATAGGGGGTGGAATTGGTAGAAGAAATGTCAATAACTTAAGATATATAGATGAACCATCTTAATGGTGGAAAGTAGCAGTGGTTTGAAATGACTCTTGATAAAAGTGAAAAAAGAAAGTGTCAGAGCAGGACTTCATTTGAACATCTGCAGGACAAAAATCATGACCAGAGAAGAAACACATTTTAACATAGACAATAAAGACATCAAAATTGTTAAAATTTTTCTTACCTTGGTTCATCAGAAACTCAAATGGGGACTGCAGCCAGAAACTCAAGAGGAGGCTGATCCCAAGAAGGGCAGCAATGAAAGAATTAAGAAAGGACAGGCAAGATCTTCAAGAACAAAGATGTGTTATTAGAGATCAAGGCTAAGATCATGCACACACTTGTATTCCCACTTACTATGAATGGATGCTAAAGCTAGACAGTGAAGAAGGCTGAGAAGGAAAAAGAATGGATTCATCTGAAGTACAGTGTCAGAGGAGAGCTCTGTGGATATTGTGGATGGCCCGAAAGACAAGCATGTGGGTGCTAGAGCAAGTACAGCCTGAAATGTCACTGGAGGCAAGACTGACAAAATTGAAGCTATGCTACTTCCGGTACATCATGAGAAAGCAGGGTTCTTTGAAAAACACAATAAGGTTGGGAAAAATAGAAAGCATCAGGAACAAAGACAGACCTAATATGGAATGGACTAAGTTCATGAGAGAAGCCTATGCTGAGCAGGGCTATTGAGGACAGGACATTGTGGGCATCGCTCACTCAGGGTTTTCCAAGAATCAGCATCAACTCAATGGCGTGTACCAAACAAACTGAGGCTATTCCATGAAGGTTTTTTTTTTAATACTAAGTAAGTTTTAAGTATGTATGTAAAATGTTTAACATAATACTGCAATAAGCTCTCAATAAATAGTAGCTATTATTATGATTGTAATTAACTTAGTATTCCCAGCCACACCACAATAAACTATCAATAAACATATATAAAGGAGTAAACAAAAAGAACAAATGAACTATACCCACAAATGCATACATATACAAGACATATATGTATACTATCACCCTTCCAGTGTTGCATTGCCGTCTGCTTGTCTGAGGTCTCAAAGTGGGGCACAGGCTGTTGACCTACAGAGCGTATGACAGAGGGGCAGAAACTGATCAGAAAAGCATTTGCAGAAATTCTGCTCTGTAGGAGTTTTTCTGTAGATGGTGGCCTCAAGGAACCCACAGGTTTCCCTCTGTGAGTACTGACTTTGCACCGCTCCTCAAGACATCCAGCTGAAATTACAGGAGGGGAGATGGCAAAAGCAACGTGCTTCTCACCCACAGTCAGCTGGCCTGCAAAGGGAAAAACAGAAGTGATTGAGTCTATGTACACTTGACAGAATGACTCATGGCAGAGTACAGGAAACAAGGAGATGTGGCCTTGAACTTGCACTTCCTTCTCACAATAGCCCTTTTTGCACAAGACATTATAAATCACCTGGTCTTGCACCATGAGTGACTTAAAATCCTGGAAGTGTCTAGATTCAGACTTGGCATTTCCCCCATAAGACACCAAAGGGGTTAATGTCTGGCCAGTAATCAAAGTCTGGCAGCTCCTACTGCACACATAATGGCCATTGTTGTTCCTGAGAGTTTGTCTGTTTTTTCTGGCAGGCTTTGCTATTTGGAACCAATTCCAAAACAGAAAAGGAAAAAGTCAGTCTGCTTTTTTTTTAAAGCACACATGCAACAAAATATAAGGAGAATTGTTGTTCTGCTAGATTTCCAGGAAACGTTGTTGGCTTCATATTCAGAGAAGATGAATTATCACCTTAAAATACCTTTATCTAAAAAGAATCACTTATACATGTATGTGACACACACATGATATCCTGAGATGGCTACCTTTACTCAGATATGAAGCAGCATACAACTACGTTAGTTGATATGTGAACTGTGGCTGACCCATTCATCTGCATAGAGAATCCATTTGCATGACGTTATTAATGAGCTCACTCATCAACCTTCCTAGGTCAATTGCAATCTCAGGACCTGTTTGTTACTCCCACCTGATGAGCCCCCAGATGTTCTCATCTGAAACCACATGCATATGTCTAAGTTACCAATATGGCAAAATCCTGTTACAAAACACCAAATTGTATTTCAATGGGAAGAGCAAAGGTTTTTTAATTTCCCATGTCATAAGCCATCACTTTTGCATACACCAAAATCATGCCCTTCTATGTCAACAACACATTAAATTGTTATAGAACATTGTAAGTACTCTTACTTTCTTGACTGACTGTCACGGCTCAGTGATGAACAGATTGTGTATCACACTGGTCCATGCACCACACTTTGCTGGGCTTGGATTTAATTATATTGCTGATGAACCATATTCTAGATCAAGGTTCACAAACGTTTTCCATAAAGACCAGAATGTAAATATTTTAGGTTTTGCAAACCATATAGTTTCTTGTAACTACTCAGTTCTCCTATTCCAATGACAAAACATAGACAGTGAAAAAAATAGACAGTGAAAAAAATGGGCATGGGTATATTCCAACAAAATTGTATGAACAAAAGTAGGCTGAAGGCTAGACTTGGCTGTAGCCTGCCGATTCTTGGATGAAGACAGTGATGATGGTGATTAGGATGATGGGGATGATGATGTTGACAGTAAACATTACTCACCAACTATTATGTGTCAGGCCCTTTCCACCCTCCCACTTGAGCCATGACTTAGGAAACATTGTTTTAATTTTATAGATAATAAAAATGTGACATCAAGAAATAAAAAATTTAATTCGTTCTGAAAATAGGTGGATAGTCCGTGATCCAAATCACAAGCTCTCTCTCTCCATATCTATATGTGTGTGTGTGTATGTATATCGATAGATAGATAGATAGATAGATAGATAGATAGATAGATAGATAGATACGGAGAGAGAGAGTTTGTGATTTGGATCATGGACTGCTCTGTATATGATTAGATAGATTAGATAGATAGATAGATAGATAGATAGATAGATAGATAGATGATAGATAGATTTATATTCTATAAAATAGTAGTGTCATCTTGGTCATCATTCCTCCATTCTCATCTCACCACCCACCATCCACCTTAGTAGTACCACCATCTTCATGTTCACTCATGCTGTGGAGTCCATGTGGAATCAGGGCCAGGCATGAATGGTCTATATTAACCACACTCATCCAAACAGTTACTTATTTAACAAATATGTCTTGAGTATTTAATGTGTACCAGACACTGTTCTAAGCAGCATGCTATGGAAGTGAATAGAATACAAAATATCCTGCCTTCAAAAAGCTTACATTCTAGTAAGAGGAGGCAGATAATAATCAAGAATTATGTATCATGTTGGGAGGTGGGAGAGTCAGGTTTTGGAAAATAAACAGAGAACAGAGATTCAAATCTGTATCTCTTCTTCACCAACTAAGATATGTAAACTACAAATATATCCACTAGGTATAAACCTATTATATTTATAGGATTTTGTGTCATATTTTTACCAGTTATTTTCCTCATAATTGGAAGAGAAAGGACACTGAGGAAGAAACTAGTCCATTCATTTATGTTGCAAATATTTATTGAGTGACTACTTTGTGCCAGGCACTGTTTTTAAAAGACAGACTTCAACAGTGAACAAAACTTAAAAAAGATCCTTATGTCATGGGCTTCTGTTATGGTCAGGGGAGTCAGAGAATAACAAAAACAAATAAAAACATGTTAAAATGTAATAATCACAATGGAGAGAACAAAAGGCATAGTGGGATAAGGAGATCAGGGGTGTGGAGGAGAGGGGACCAGGTTGTAATTTTAACAAATACTTTCCCTCAGCAGGGTAAAATGTGACTAAAACAATGCCTCTGTGCACAGCAAGACCTGGTTTTTAGTTCACCCATCACTGTAGTTAGTGTGTCATCAATTAAAAGAAAACACAGGATGTTTTGTGTTGAGTGTTCTATTTAAGTCCATAGAAAGAAGTGTTATTCTTTCAAAGTCATCTTTGTCCTTCCCTTTCCCTTGCTTCAGAGAAAATATGAAGGGGCTGGCAGCTGAAACAATGTAGGGATGGGAGAGGGGAAAGGAAGGAAAATCTAAGGGCCAGTATTTACCCCCGGTGACTGTTTTAACAAGGACACAGCTGAGACCCAGCCCTCCTGGGTCCCAAGACGGCCTTGCTCAGGAGCCCACAGAAACAGAGCTGGCAGGCACGGAGTATTTTCCATTAAGCATGGCATTCACTTTTTTCAAAAATAATGAGAGTTAATATAAATTTGAAATTTAATCAGATCCAACTTAGGAACAGAGTGTTTTTCTGCAAATGTGAAATTCTTCTAGGCTTTTAGAAAAATGTCATCCATATAAAAGCTAACTACTGTTTTACATATAAAACTGCCATTCTTCATTGTTTTTTTTTCAGAAAAGAGAAAAATATGATTTTAAAAAAAGAGAACAAAACATTGCCTCAAAGACTTCTTACTTCCTTGTGAATGTTAATTGTTTCTGAGGGCTTTTTTTTTTTTTTTCAAAATAATTCTACAAACTAGGAAGAACGCTTGCAAGCTTAAAGCAAGGCCTAGGGGGGTTCAGTTCATAGATCATGAATACAGACACGACCGAAATCTATTTTTAACCTATTTTTAATATTGATTTAAGAGATTTCGACTAATTCTTTGAAATATTGTTTAGCCTCAGTGCTAGGAATGCCAACATCAGTAATTCTGCCCAAAATCAAAAGGAGTTCAAAGTCAAATCTGCTTGCCTGGAGAGTATGTGCTAGAACTACCATACTAGACTACAGGCAGTAATAGTACTGGTAGCTTGGATGCATTGTGTCAAGAACTATTATATTCTAAGCATTTTGCTAAGTCTTTTACAAAATGTACTTTAGCAAATCCTTAACACTGCCATTGGAGAGAGAGATTTTTCCCATTTCACAGATGAGGAGACAGGCTCAGAGACATGAAGTAATGTACTAAAGGGTATACAGCCAATAAGGGTGGGTTCTAATCCACATCTCTCTGATTCCAAACTTTCTCCCTTCTTAACTTTTCAACATTTATCTTCCCTCAACACACAGTTTCACCTTTGTGTATATACTCCTTTAACAATTAAAAAAAATTTGGAAAGTAATCATTATATATTCACTTCATTTAGCTGATAACCAATCAGGTTACTCTGTAAACCTCGGGGGGGAAAAGCCCTCTCAGGTGTCATTGAGAAGGCTGGGTGCTGGGAGTCACTATCACCTCCCTTGGATTAATCAACCTGTTTTCCACAGGACTAGACTATCCCATAATCCCTTGGTCAAACAAGGGATAGGAACTCTCCCATCCTTAATTTACTTCCTAGCCACCCCACTGAGAATTCTCTTATGACCACTAAAAATTAAAAAGGCAATGTCAGAGCCTGCAGCTGATGGAAGCCAGGAGGCCAAAGACAAGAATTCCCTAAACATCCTGCACTCAAGCCAGGATTTCATATTCCTTAGAGAAAATACAAGCAAGTTCCATTGAATGTCCTTGTTTGGAGGATGGGCCTTTCCTGCAAGCCTGATATTTTCCATCTGTGCATATATATCTAAACATGTGTTTATAAGATACAATCCTATTATTAAACATCCAGACTATTAAGACAAATGCATTATAAGAAGGGACATTTATTTACAGTATTAAAGGATTTTTTTACATTAAAATATAAATCCCTAAAGTGTATGTTGCAAAGTAAATTTCCTGAAACTGCAAAATGACTTTTTTTCTTTTCAAAATACAGTCCTCTGGGGTGTTAACAGTAGGCTGAGTCCTGGGAGTCACAATTACTGCCTTTGGATAGATCAAGCTGTTTTCCACATGACAGGTATATCCCGCAATACATTGGTCAAACAAAGGATAGACACTCCACCCTGCTCAATCTACTTTCTACCCGCACCCCCAAGAATTCTCTTAGTGCCACGAAATAATGGCATAAGGAAGAAGGAAGGTCACGAATAGGAAGAGAGTTTGACAGATTGCTCTTATAAGCCCCTCTAATAATCACAGGTCCAAAATGTCTTAGTGGAGTTCCATTTATACAAATTAAGTTTATTTGCTTTTTAAAATCACATACATCATCTATAGACAGATCCACCTAGGCAGTATCAGTGAAAGAGAACATTGGACTATGGATGTCGAGTTCAGTGAGCATCCAAAGCACCTGAAATGATTTTCAGTTTACACAATGTGGCCATAACAGCTGAAAATTCTGATTCAGTGGATCTGGGGAACCCAACCATTGATATTCTAACAAGTCTTTTCCTTCACTCTCCCACCACCACACACACACATACATAAATGTCATTCTGAAGCCCACCTAATTCTGAAAAGCACTGGGCTGGTAATAGAAAATGGCAGATGATCACTCCATGTTAGGGAGGGAGAAGAAGACATTCCACAGGACAACCTAGAGGCAAGGGATCACTCTGAACTTCACCAAGATGCTGACTGGAAAGGTCTGCCTAACATTTGCCAAGATAAGCTAAAGGCTACACAGCTTTTTAACATAATGTATTTCGTTTAAAATTAAAAAGGGCACTGGTATTCATCTCTTGAACCCCCTCTGTCACTCAAAAACCTTGGCCCTATTTTTGCACTACATTAGCCATTTTCCATATTTCTATTTATTACAATTTCTGACACAGAATTTTATATGACAATCAATAGGTGCTTCAAAGAAAACTAAGAAAATGAAAACATTATCCCTTCTCAGAGTTCACTAACCCAATGATCTTCCATTCATTGTCAATTCAGTCTATCATAACAAAATAATTTGCGTGGTTTAATCAACAGTAATTCATTTCTCACAGTTGTGGAGGCTGCGAAGACCAAGATCAAGGTGCCAGCCCATTCCATGCCTGGTAAGGGCTTTCTTCTTGGCTTTCAGATGGCAGCCTCCTTACTGTGTCCTTGGGTAACAGAGATGAGGGGTGAGGGCAAGGGAGTTCTTGTATCTCTTCCTCTTCTTATAAGGACATTAATCCTGTCATGGGATCCCCATGGTCTCCTGTAAACCTGATTACCTCCCAAAGACCTCACTCAAAATACCATAACACTGGGGAGTAGGGCTTCAACATACAAAGTTTGGGGGAACACATGTATTCATTCCTTAAGATCCACAAAGATAAATTTTATATTCTTCAGAGAAGAGGTTGTGGGTACCAGCCTACACTTGGATATGTCAGGTCATTATTGCCTTGAAGTGGGTCATTCAAGGTGAGAATGTCAACTATTTGAAAGACTGTAAATCAATCTTACTTCCAAAGTAAAGGTTTGGATGTCAGTTTCTACCATATCAACAATCAAGTATTTGCAGAAACATAACAATAACAAAGAATGAAATTCAAAAATCAAGCACCCAAGTTGTTGCCTACTTGCTGATAATTGCTCAGCTAGTGACATAGATTGTTCACAGTGAAGCAGTGAAGAATGAATGAAGTCATTCAACCACCTCTTAATTCTTTGATCCTGTCCATGAATTATTCACTCTATTCCATATAATTTTCCTTTGGAAGATATGCAATCTTTCCTATTTCGTGTATTTCTCTTACCACAGACACCCTGTATTACATATTTTATAAAAGTGAGATACAGGTCTGTAAACTTGAACCACATTTCCATTTAGATATTCCACACATAGGACAGTTTTCTTCTTCTCTTATATTTCCATTAGTTGGTACTTAAGGAGGCTGATGAAATAGTACATATCCTTCTTTAATCATCTCTTGCTCCCCTCCAGCCATCACGGGGAAGATTTTCAGCACAGACGTGTTATCAGATCTGTACTCCTGGAAATGAAGAGTTTGTGCAGTGAAGAGCAGTTACATTCTAATTATATTAATTCAGACTGCAATTTCTTTGAAATATAAAGAACCTGCTGTCAGGATGGTATGGACAATGGAGGCTGAACATGTCAACGATGTGACAAATTCCGCGAACAGAGCGCCAGATGTATTGTTGCCCAGGATTCTTTTCTGAGAGCAAATTCAGCAAGATTATCAGTGTCAGCTCCAGAGTAAGGAATTGGTTCATTTGTTATCCTTCCAAGTTGCAGGTACATCTGCCAGAAGAGTCTGCCAACAGATGATTTGGTAATTAAAATCATTTCCGTGGTTGGAGGAGTGATTCCAAAATTATTCCTCTTTTCTTTCCTTCTTTTCCTGTGTAGGGAAAACACTTTGGTGAATGTTGACACTGATCTGCCAAGGGCAATACTAGAATCGTGTGGCTCTGTGGTGCCGTGCTGCCCACCGTAGTGCTTGACCACCTTTCCTGGAGGTGTCCGTTAAGCTTTCTTTACAGAATGTTAAAGTTCTGTTCCTTGCTAATGCCCTATCCTCCTTTGTCTTGTAAAAGTTCCCTGCAGATGTTAGCAAAACCTAATATGGGTCAAACACACCTAAAAGTATTGCCAAATTCACACAAAAAGGTATATTGCATCCCTTCCCTATGCTAGTTCCTGTGCTAGAATAAAATAATAACGGTAGCTTTTTAAATATTAAAATTGATAATAAATCACATATATACTGTATTTTTCAGACTATAAGATGCACTTTTCCCACAAATTTGGGAGGAAAGGGGGGTATGTCTTATAGTCTGAATGTAGCTTACCTGTCTAGTAGATGTAGTTTACATTTACATTGGTGAAATATCATGATATTTATGTCATTAAATATTTCACCACATTTTTTACTCCAAATTTTTTTCTATTTTCTTCCTCTAAAACCTATATGCATCTTATAGTCCTAAAAATATGGTAATGCAGATGTTAGTTCAGTATCTGCCCCTAGTAGTTAGTCAACAAATATGTTTTACTCTTGTTTTAGTCTGTGTCCAAAAAGAGACACTACTTTGCCATCCACACATTTATAGTTATTATCATCAAGAGAACAAAATCAATTAGCATTTACTGAGCCTTTACTCTGAGCAATCTAAGCACTTTCTATGCATTCATTTATTTTACCCCTACAAACCCGAGCTGCATTATTCCTATGAGACTAATGTAGAAGCTAAGGCACAGAGAAGGAACTTGGAGAATTGGTCACAACTGAAAAGTACGGGAATTGGAGAGCCGACTGCCCAAGCAGTCTGAGTTTCAAGTCCTCAAGTCTAACCATCTATCAAAAATGTCACATGACACCATATCAATAAATTAAGAGCAATAATTTTTCTCAGACTACACAATAGCCTATTAATCAGTTTACTTTTTAGTACTTGTTTGCTCACTCAGTTTTTCTTATTTTCCTCCCTCTTTCCTTCTTTCTTTCCTATTCCTATGTCTATATAAATAGCTGCTTCTGTTTCCATAGCACAAAACCAGGTTTTCTACCCTACCTTCCTCAGAGATACAGGGGAATCTTTGTAAGAGTCAGTAAATGGAAAAAAGTGTTTGAAGATAAAATTTTTTAATTATTGTTCAAGTACAGTTTTCTGCATTTTCCCCCCATCCCGCCCACCCCCCAGCCCTCCCCACATCCCTCCTGTTTTCACCCCCCCCTTGTTATTGTCCATGTGTCCTTTATACTTGTTCCTGCAAACCTTTCACCCTTTTCCCCTGCAATTCCCTCCCCTCTCCCCTCTGGTCACTGTCAACCTGTTCTCAATTTCAGTGTCTTTGGTTATATTTTGCTTGATTGTTTTGTTGATTAGGTTCCTGTTAAAGATGAGATCATATGGTATTTATCTTTCACCGCCTGGCTTATTTCACTTAGCATAATGCTTTCCAGTTCCATCCATGCTGTTAAAAAGGGTAGGAGCTCCTTCGTTCTTTCTGCTGCATAGAATTCCATTATGTAAATGTACCATAGTTTTTTGATCCATTCATTTGCTGATGGACACTTAGGTTGCTTCCAGCACTTGGCTATTGTAAATTGTACTGCTATGAACATTAGGTTCTTTTGGATTGGTGTTTCAGGGTTCTTAGGATATAATCCTAGCAGTGGAATTGCTGGATCAAAGGGCAGATCCATTTTTAGTTTTCTGAGGAAGTTCCACACTGTTTTCCATAGTGGTTGTGTCAGTCTGCAATCCCACCAACAGTGCACTAGGGTCCCCTTTTCTCCACAACCTCTCCAACACTTGTTGTTTGTTGCTTTGTTTATGATGGCCATTCTGACTGGTGTGAAGTGGTATCTCACTGTGGTTTTAATTTGCATCTCTTTGATAGCTAGCGATACTGAGCATCTTTTCATGTGTCTCTGGATCCTCTGTATGTCCTCCTTGGAGAAGTGTCTGTTCAAGTCCTTTGCCCATTTTTTAATTGGGTTGCTTGTCTTCTTAGAGTGGAGTCTTGTGAGTTCTTTATATATTTTGGAGACTAAACCCTTATCTGAGGTATCATTGGCAAATACACTTTCTCATATGGTTGGTTCTTTTTTTATTTTAATACTATTTTGAAGATAAAATTTTAAACCACCTTAATAATTACTTCCTTCAAATCAAGACAGCAAAATCATGCAGATTCACAGAACTTGATAACTTATAAGCTTACCATCATATTATTAGCATACTATGTATACCCATATACATCTATATAAAATACTGCATAAAAACTCAATTATATTAGTGATATTAACAATACCACTAATTAATAATTAAAACAAAAATTTATATTCACTTTAGTGGATACCAGTGAGAAGCAACTCACTATTCTACAAACTAGCAGATGAAAATAAAAACTACAGTTTGTTTCTTTGTTTTTAATAGGAACTTTACTTCACCTAACCAAAAAGGTAATGTGGAGGAAGTTTCTCCTCAAAGAAGTACCTTGGTTAATAAATCAGTGACGGATACATGCGATTACACATTTATCAAAACCTAGGGATGGTACAACACTAGGAGTGTGCCTTTGAATGACAGCAGTGAGTAAGTTCATTCACTCCGACAATGTACTGCCCTGGAGCAGCATGTTGGTAGTGGAAGACGCTGCGGGGGTAGGGGGTGGGCAGCGGCACATGGGAACTCTGTGTACTTTCCACGGAATTTTGCTGTGAATCTAAAACTGTTCTAAAACCTAAGGTGTATGTTTTTAAGAAATCATAAAATTAGGACATCACAACTTTTTAGTAACTAAAAAAATGAATGTATTCAGGCAAAAACATTCAGTAGTTGGTGACATTACACACATGTGTATCTCTACCTATGGGAATATATATATCACAACTTATTACACAGTCTTCCCAAAAACAAGGAACCAAAATCTGATGAAATCTCTGGCTCTAATTGTAAATGTATAGGAAGTATGAGGAACAAGAAGAAAAATATGTTTGAAAACTCCTCAGGAAATGCAACTAAGAAAATTTAAACTATTAGAAAATCTTCAAGGAAAACAATTCCATTTCTTCAACAAAAAATTAAAAGGAAAAAGTTAGAGATGAAGGGGGAACTACAGTTTTAGAGACTTTAAAGGCAGCCCTCGAGCAGTCATAAAGTACGAGCCCTGTTTGGATCTAGAGTCAAAGAAAGAAAGACTGTAAGACAATCGGGAGCAGGTCAACAGTGGCTACATTTTTGATATTAGGAATTTTAGGTGCAGTAAATGTACTGTGGTTATTTAATTTTAAAGAATTCTTATCTCTTAGAGACACATTACAAGATGTACAGAGGAAATGACACCATATCTGGGATTTTCTTCAAAATAACAGTGTGCAATAGATGTCAACGTGGAATAGTGACCCTGGGTGGGTAAAGCAAAGTAGGCACAGAACGTCGTTGTACTAGTTTCTCTTCTTTTGCGTATGTTTGAAATGTTTCATAATAAAACTTTGTACAACCTAACTTTACTTGACTTGCCTGAGCCTCAGTTTCCGCATTCGTAAAATAGAAATGACAATATCTACAGAAGAGATAATATCTCCTTCAAGATTTTTCCAAAAAATTAAAGTACCTGGCACATAGTAGATACTAGATAATTTTTTTAGAGACTCATTTTGATCCACTTATTTCTGAATTGACTGGTCTAAGCTTAGCGAAGTTTTACTATTGTCCCTAGAGTAGAGTAAGACTGGGGAAGGCACAAAAAAGGGCCGATGTCCTCAAGTATCACTGTTCAGACACCACACATGCTAGTTGGATTTGTGGAGATCTTTAAAATTTTAATCTTGTGCCCAGTTACTATTTTTAAATTTGCTGAACCTGAAACACATATAAATACCCTGGTTTTGCTAAATATTTATTCAGTTCTAGACAACCCCAGGTGCAGGAAGAAAGGGTGCAAATATCACATCTCTTTAAGTCATTTATTCTGGTTCCACTCTCACTTCCACAGGCAGTTTTCTTTTATTAAATACCAAAAGTATCAAATTATCTTCAACTAAATAACTCTAAACCCACCAATTTCTCCCAACTCATTCCAACTCTCCCCGATTATTCTCCTTTTATTTTGCAACCCTGTTGTGCTTTCCTTACAATGTCTCAGAGACCAAAGTGTAAGGACTAAACTTGAAAGAGAAAAAACTACAAAGTAAACCAGAGGGGCCTCATGGCCAGAAAAGATTAGATTGCACAGGGGCGTGGGCTGCTCCCAAAGACCCTAAGCCCCAAGTAGGGAATTATTCTGGTTAGTTTTTCAATCAATGGCTGAGTGTTTTTTTTCTTTTCTTTCTTTTTTTTTTTTACTCTCTAGATTCTGCTGGAGACTTGAATTTCTTAAGAACTGAATCTGGACTTTCTCCAGCTCATGGCTGCATGTCAATTCATCTGATTTCTAATAAAGCCAATTCTTATTTTTCTAACTTGCTTCCAGTTCTAAAATGTAACTCCAAAGAAAACAGAAAGTAATTAAAATGTCAACACTTCCTTGAAAAGGAACATAAACTCTTTTGGATTTTCTTCTCACTAGAAACATAGCTTTTCTCCAAGGCCCAGGCGTGGCAACCAGCAGCCCCCACAGCAGAGCTGGTCAATGGGCGACGCACATCAATCCCCCTCCATCCATTACCTTGTTTGCATTTCTCCTTCTCCCTTGCCTTTCCCCAAATGGAAATATCCTATAAATGAAGTACTTAAATCTATTTCCTTTAATGGACTGATATCTACTCCATTGTAATATATCCAAATTGTATGCAATATGAAATAAACTCCAGCTACAATAAGCTATTTGATCTAATGTGAAAAAAGGAATACAGAGCCTAACAGTTTGTTATTCAGTGCAACACAATAAATTAATCGAGTTCCATTTTGTGTGATGGGAGCCTGATTACTCTTTTTACTTTCACTTGGATTGGTTTGGATGGATTGTGACTGTCTTCAGAGTTAATCTAGTTTATGTGAAACAACTTTTTTAATGAATTACAGTAAAGGATGAAATAGGGGAGAGAAAAATATGTTCCATCACTGTGTGATTTTGTGTTTTGTGAGGTTAGTTCTTCAAAAGAGCTTTTCTCACTGAGAAAAAAAATGTTGTGACTATGGGCCCAAGAGCTGTCATGTTGGAGATGTTCGATTTGAGAGAAAAAACCTCCCACCCTCCCACCCCAAGCCCTTTCCTATACCTGCTTCCCATTGACTCCTTCCATTTCCTTTAGTCAATATTGCAAAGTACCTGTAGTGAAACTCTTGAGTCCTTCTTTTGAGTATCTTGTTGACTCTGGCATCTCTCCCCTACACACTCAATTGCTTAGCACTTTGGTGCACTTATCAAGCTGGATGGCACTGCTGGTCAGTGAGTGCAGAGGCTCCATCTATAGTAGGTCCACTGCTCCACCCCCACCAAAAATCTCCTAAATGCATCCGAATGTACCCAAACATGTGCCAATGG
The DNA here is from genome assembly GCA_004024845.1 of Tonatia bakeri. Classification (NCBI taxonomy): domain Eukaryota; kingdom Metazoa; phylum Chordata; class Mammalia; order Chiroptera; family Phyllostomidae; genus Tonatia; species Tonatia bakeri. The sequence continues at coordinate 96,210 of PVIA01004292.1, forward strand.
TAACGGCTGCCACAAATGGTCATAACCATTATTTTTGAGAACTAAGCATGAGTCAAACGTTTCTTTCATCCTTCTAACAACCTGGTAAGTTTAGTAATCATCTTCCCAAATTAGCAAGTGGAATCTTTGACAGAGATTCAATACCTTGCCAAATTTGCATAGTAAGTGAAGGAATTAAATCTGGGTGACTTTGAGGTCTGCATGGCATATTACATCATCTGCGAAAAACTTGTTAGCAAAATAACATATCTGTGTTTCTGCATTAGTGTCATGGGAAAAACAACTCGAGTGCTCGATTAGCAGTGAGACTAGACCTTCAGAATAGTGTAGATGGAGTTATTGTTGCCATAATTATTAATATAGGATAAATATAGTCCATCAGTTCTGCTTTTTACAGATATATTTGCATTTGCTTTCTGGATTATAAACTGCCTGAACCCAGGACATTTATTTTCTATAACAGGACATCTGTGTGGTAAGGAGTTTGAGTCAGAAAACCTTAGTTTTCAAAATTGTTTCTCCTCTGAACTAACTATAGAGTGAGCTTCAGTTTGCTGAACTGAAAATAAGTAAATATACTACCTAAAGTTGTTGAAAGGGTGAAACGAAATAAATTATATACATACAGCACAAAGACGGTAATCAATAAGTTCTAGTTCTCTCTCTCCATACTCATCCTACCAGTAGCAGCTAACATCAGTTCCCCACGCATGGAGATACTCTATGAGGGTGCAAAATACCAAAGTGTTGTGACTGAAAGACGTCCTGGCTGAAATCCTCTTGTACTGTTTCCTCCTACAATTATTTATCAATACACATTTACCCATCTTACAAAAATGATGTTTCAAAAATAATTTTAATTCTAAAGCTGGAGTAATAAGGTGAATAAAGTTATGTGGCATCCCATTTTACACCTTTTCCCTTTATTACCTCCTTTATTGATTCACATCTTTCCCCCAGGTTGTGACAGTGTTGTTGATAATATAAGAAAATTTCAAATCAAGATCAAGGACATATAATTTTTAACTTTTATTTCCTTAATTCTCTTACATAAACTTTTATTCGAAGGGGAGAAAGAGCTAAGTGAAATAGCAAAAGGTAAATAATAAATTTTTCAAAAATTTAAGGACAAATTGTAGAAAAATACAAATGATCTTGTTGTGCACAAGAAAAACATCACATGGCAAAGGTTTGTTATAAGTGGCTTTTAATTTCAAAGATGTATAAGGTGGAAACCTTTTTCTTTGTTCAGGTCAGAATAATATGTTTGATAAAACATCTCATCTTTGGTTTTACCCTGGAGAACTCAAAGAATTTGATACATTTCTTTGAGTTATTGTGGAATATTACTTGACAGAATTTGAGCTGATAAAATGACAATTCAGAGAGGTTAAATAAAATACACAGGATCACACAGAGAATTAGGGACAGAAATTTAATAATTTGGATTGAAAAAGTGGGGAAGCTTTACAATGAGATAACAGATAATTTGCTGGGTAGAGCAGCTTGCTCAAGGACAGAATATTTGCTTTTGAGTCTTCTTCTCCATAATGTATGCTATGAGATAGTACTTTCCCTAGAAATCTGGGAAGGGGCACAGAAGTGATGCTTAAGGTGGACCTTGCCAAATGAGTAAGACTTCCCAAGGTGAACGTGGAGGAATGGGAGTGGGGAAGGAAGGCATTCCAGGCAGGCGAGAGAACTGTGTGACAGCATGAAAACATGAGTGTAGATGAGTTATGCTGTGAAAGATGAAGGGTGCTGTAGACTAAATGCATATGTCCCCCAAAATTCATACATTGAATCCTAATCCCCAATATGATGCCATTTGGAGGTTGGGCCTTTAGAGGTGGTTAGGTCAGGAGGACAGAGTTCTCATGAATGGGATTAGTACCCGCATAAGAGAGATCCCCGAAAGCTCCGGAAAACAGGCCCTCACCAGACACTGAATCTGCCAGCACCTGGACCTTGGCCTTTCCAGCCTCCAGAACTGGGAGAAATAAATTTCTGTAGCCTATATATAGCTACCCATTCTATGGTATTTGTTACAGCAGACAGAACAGACTGATATAAGAAGGTAGAAGCTAGATTTTTATTAGTTTTGCCTTCAGTGAAAATGAATATGGCAATAATAAGGCTACTAAAGTTGGGAGTAGAGAGACCAGTTAAAGAGTTCTTATAATCATCATGAGCATTGAGGAAGAATCCATGCTATAAAACTTGTTCAGTTTAGTTTATATTTTGGGTGGCTGGCTATGACCACTCGCCAGAGATGATCCTCGCTCTCGCACATCACACTGTTATCACGCTGAAATCACATTCACATCTCAGCAAATTACAGAGAATGTTATGTGCCTTCAGGATTACTCTAAATGACAAATCTGTAGCAGCTATGGTTGAAAAGAACACTGAGGACAAGGCCCTGAGGGACATCCAATAAATGCAAACCAACAAAAGCAGGGACTTTTCCTGTATGGTTCACTGCTATATTCTCAGCAGTGCAGTGCCTGGCACATAGTAGGTGCAGAATAAATATGTGTTGAATGAATGAATGATTTAGAGGCAACAGAGCAGTTTTTCAACTTCAGTACTATTGACATTTGGGGCCAGGTAACTGATCTGCTTGGGTGGCTGTCTGAACTTTGCGGCATGTGTAGCAGCCTCCCTGCTTCTAACCACTCTATGCTCATAGCAACCCAACCCAGCACTGACAAGAGCAAGAATGTGCCCAGGTATTACCAAATATCCTCCTAGGGGCAAGATCTCCCTGACTTGAGGATTTCTGCTTTAGAAGTTAGTGCTAAAAATGATCATTTTTTAATATTATTCTAATGGAGGAAGAAATGAATAAAGAAAGTAACACTTGGTCACCCATTTTTTTCACAACCTACTTAATTTAAGGTGGAAAAAATACTACTGCTAAAATGGTTATGGCTTCACAGCACACTGATATGTGACTTATTATTTTACCAAGAAATATGTTTAAAAGAAAACAGTTCATAAATCAAGAAAGCTCCTAGGTCTCTCATGGGCTAGTTGCATGTGAGATATTTTCTTCACTGTTACCTTTCTGGACAAACAATAATAACACAAATAATTATCCTTACACATATAATATGATCAAAGCTAATAATGTATAATACACAATTTATGGGCTAATGCTTTAAAGCAATGATGTCTCCACCTCCACGGCACAATAAATCAATGATTATAATACAATGATTATAAAAGCCAGAAGATGCAGCTGAAGTTTTCCTTTTCAGTATTACAGCTTTCTTTTTTCCATTGATACCACTCCACTCCTTGGCTTTGAATAAAAGTCAATTGTCTTCTATCAAAATGGTTAAAATGACCTCTCATAAAAATAAGGATTTCATAAAGTGGGAAATATTTAAAAAATTGATTTTGGGAGCATGGAAAATAATGCCAGAATAAGACTCCAAAATAATTTGGCCCTGGGTTCTTCCCTTTGAGTTCAGATAAACTTGGGAGCAGTCATCAGACCAGCAGAGCTCCGTGTCAGGACGACCCTGCGTCTGGGTTTGCCACTTCATGCCTGCTGTCCCAGGACGGTAATTACTAGCATCTTCTTCCACTGTCAGGATGCCCATGTCTGCACAATTAAGTATTTGGGCACCTTACTCAGGGATAATTAGCATTTCACTGGCCACACACAAAAAAAGAGCTTGTCGAAAACTGGCTCATGGCTTTTGTATTTCTGTGCCTTCTGCACAGCTCAGACTCTTCTCAGCACTCTGACAGGCCCAGCTACTAGAACAGTATGTTCTGTGGCGAAAGTTCATCTGTCAGTCAATAAATGAATCAGTCCTCCCCCTAGCTTATTGATCTATATATCATTTATCTCCCCACTCCCAGGATAGGTGAAGTGGTAGTTAAGATATCATGTCACGGAGTCTGCCTAATTCAGATTTTCTAGAAGGCATTTAGGTTCAGAGAGGCCTTGTGGTGTGAGAGTTGACTCTCAGATTCTTGGGCCTGCTAAAAGTGCCCCCAGACCGCAAAGTCCTGGCCAGAAGAGACCCTTGATAAGAACCTCCTTTCCCCATAGCTCATTATCCTTCAGATTAGGGTAGGGCTGATATTTAGAGATAGCCAGCTGGCCAAGGATGTCCCACATTGTGACTAGTAAGATAAGCCTTTCTTTTTCCAGACCAAGAAGACTGCTTAAAAGATTACATGAGGATCAGGAGTTAGCAACATAACCATATGTCTACTCAGATCAGGAGTCCAGAAGGTCAGCAGGACAGTGGGCCCTTGCTCCAAAGCCCAGCTGAAGAAGGGAGGAACCAAGAACTCAACAACAGCTAATGGGTAACCTAAGATCAGACATGCTCTGCGAGACGGGCACCAGGCCTTTCCACTACCTAAAATGCCTCCTTACCCCCACCCTCAACTGTTGTTATTGATCTCTTCAAATTCCAGAATGAACTGATTTTATTTTCTTGAATATGTTGTAGTCCTTCTCATCTTAGTACTTTTGATCCCCCCTCAATCCTCATGATGATTACAAGAGCTCTTTAATTTAGTACTTTTGAAGTACTTAGTACTTCCTTACAACACACTCTAATCTATAATCTCAATTATATTTATCTCTTATGTCTCAGTATAGATGATATTTCCTCCAAGGAACCTTCCCTGAACCTTCTTAATTGGAATTTAGGAGCCCTTCCTATAACATCCACTCTATTTTTTGCTGTCAGTGGACTCACCACACTTGGTTATAATCATCATTGATTGATCTATGGCTTCTACTAAATTATAAACTCTTTGAAGTTGGAAACTGTATCTTGTTTTTGCTCCCTATTTCATCCCCTGTGTAACATACACAAGACTCAGTACATAGCTGGTACTCAAAGGACATATTATGAATGAATGAATGATAAGTTTTTACTCTGATCCTAGGGACTGTGGAAGCTGATGATGTGAATAATGACACCTGACAATTAAATAAGTAAATACTCAAAAGGCACTCTAGAGAGCATTCAATATTTCCATCACCATGTTATTTATACATCACCTATCATGTACCGAATAATTTACTCACAAAGTTATTGTGAGGATTAAATTAGATGATTCATATGCTTGATATTTAATAAATAATAGCTAATGTTTTTATAGTACTATTTAAGTCTCAATACAGCCTTGTGATTAAGCATTATTATGTGCTTTTTAGCACAAGAGCACAATGAGCCTCAGAAAGGTTAAAGTGACATGACAGAAAACAGTAAAGAGGAGGTAGAAGAGGGTAAAGGGGGGATAAATGGTGATGGAAGTAGACTTGACTTGGAGTGGTGAACATACAATACAATATACAGATGCTGTATTATAGAATTGCATACCTGAAACTTATATAGTTTTGTTAACCAATGTCAACCCAATAAATTCAATAACAAAGAAAATGGTGAAGAAAAGTTTCTAAATAATAATGGCATGACCCTAAAATCCAAGCTTTTTCACTATAGCATATGGCCTCTCTGTGAAAAGGAAGGAGAGGAGAGAGAAAGGGAGGGAGGAAGAAAGAGAAGAAATAAACAGAAAAAAGATTGAGATGATTTTTCTTTCAACCCTACCTAAACTTAATCCTTGCAAAATTCTTCATATGAGTACAATAGCCTTACTTTTTATATAGCATCCAAGCTCTAATGGTTACAGGTATGATCTATGAAGGAAAATTATAAAACCAACCAAAATCACTAAACTAGTCAAGCTGTGACATCATTTGGAATAATAACCAGCATGTAGAGACTGAAGCTCTGTCCACGACTCTTCTTGCCACAGTGTCCTCAGTCGGCACATCTAGCATCTGTTGGTTTTGTCCTGACTCTGGTCTCACTCGGGCTTGCTGGTGTGAACCACACCATCTTGTGAAGAACGATGAGTCAGAAATGCTTAGCCACGTACAGAGTCCGGCTGAGGTAACACCTGCTTGAGTGTGGCTGGTAAGGTAAGAATATGGGTGTATTAATTTATAATTTTAATTTGAACATTTCACCTAAAATGTCATATAGAGTGTGATATTGTTATGTTACAGAATTACATGCTTATGATTTCATAATAAAAGATTTCTAATAAAAGGGGGTGTTATTTGTTCTGGACCCTGTACTTTGACAAATCAAAGTTTCATATGCACATGAAGAGTCATAAAAGTTTGAGTGGAGCTAGAAAAGGAGCATCATCACTACCTGCTTATACCCGGTTTACAGTCTCTACAGATAACAACCAAAAATAGATAACACCAAACACTCTCCAACATGTAGTGGCTGTGAAAACTTCGTCATGTCAAATCAACACCATCTTGATCCTTCTCCAAAAAAAACCAATAATTAAGAATACAACATAACCCAAAGAACTCTGGAAGACTAAATGTGACTCATGTAATTTCTTTTTCTCCAACATACAGTCCTTATTCAGATCTCACCCACTGTTCTACTTGTCCTCTGTAGCACGAATTTTTCAGATGTAGGACCCAATACAAGATCACCTGTTGCATTTCAGTTGTCAAGTCTCTTTAGCCTCCCTTCATCTGGATCAGTCTTAGTTTTTCTTTGTATTTCTCAACTTTGACATTTTGAAAAGACGAGGTCAGTTACTTTGTAGAATATCCCTCAATCAGGGTTCACCTGATAATTCATTAGGTTCAGATTATGTACAGGTGGAGGAAACACCCAAGAAGTGACACTGTTCTTATTGATTCTATCAAGTGGAAGGTGATTGTGACTTGTTCTCTATTAACTTTGATCAGCAAGTCCTGGACATGTCCTCGAAGTTTCTCCACAGTTAAGTCACTGTTTCCCCCTTTGTAATAAATAACTAACCTGTAAAGAGATTTGAAGTTCTGTGAACATCTTGGTTTTCATAGTACATTGATGACTCTTACCTGAATCAAATTCTTATAATGATAGCCAGAGACTGATTTCTCAACTCTCATTCTTTCTGCATTTTTTAGTTAACATTTTACTGTGTCCTTATTTCTCCCTTATTTATTTATCCTGTTAGTCTGATCCATGGATTCTGATTTTATTCAGTGAGTTGTAATCCATTGCTATCATTGTTTATTTTGATGCTCAGATTGTCCCAGATTGGGCCAATGAGAGCTCCTCCAAGCCGGCTTCTGTGCCTGTCACTCTTCAAGCACATTTTTACCTCTGGAACAAGATGGTCTGGGCTTACTCTCCCAGCCCCAGGCCTGGACTCGGCCATTTCACTAATGATTCTAGTTCTTTTTAGCAGGAAATTATATTAGAACCTGAGATCTGGAAACTAGATGTGTTCATTGCTGCTTAAGTGTCATTGTTCATGTCCTTTCAATGAACAAACTGTAAAAATAACCATTTCATATCACCCTTGCCTTTCACTATTTTATATTTGTGGCTCCTTTCTCTTGCCATAAGAAGCACCCAACAAGATCAACATATTTACTCCTTTGTTCGGTTCTATACCATGCATAAACTTGTTTCAGAATTACTACACCCACACCACTATTAACAATAAATTAATAACTTATTAAGTCAAACTTAAGTTTTCTTTGAACTTCTTTAGGTCCTTTTCTCTTTGGACTGAGAGGAGTAAAAGTACTGTAACTGAAAGTTACTTGGATTCTTCTCCTTAATATGTCTGTTACCTATTTGGTATATAGTTAAGTTTAATTGTTTCTTTTTTTCCAAATTTGAAGTTAAAAAAAGTCCTAGTTGATTTAACTTTTCGTATTTTGATTATGATGAGTCTTGGTGTAGGCCTCTTTGGGTTCATCTTATTTGGGATTCTGCATTTCCTGGACTTAAATGTCTGTTTCCTTCACCAGGTTGGGGAAGTTTTCATCCATTATTTCTTTAAACTGGTTTGCTGTCCATTTTTCTCTCTCTGTTCCTGGACCCCTATGATTCAAATATTGATAGGCTTGATATTGTCTCTGATGTCCCCTAAATAATCATCATTTTTTTTATTCCTTTTTCCTTTTCGGTGGTCTATTTGGGAGATTCCCTTCCTTGTCTTCCAGACTGCTGATAACTTCTTCTGCATCAATTAACCTGATGTTGATTCCTGCTAGTGTATTTTGTTTGTTTGTTTTTCAGATAATGTATTCTTTCGGTTCTGATAGATTCTTCTTTATATGTTCTATCTCTTTGTTGAAATTCTCAGTGAATTCATCTATTCTTCCCCTAAGTTAATTAAGCATCCTTATAAACAATATTTTGAACAATTTATCTGATAGATTCCTTTTTAATGTTTCACCTAGTGGTTTTTCTGGGGTTTTGCCCTAATCTTTCACTTTGAAAATATTTATCTGTCTCCTTATTTCATCTGTCTCTGTGTTTGTTTCTATGAATTAGCCAGAATAACAACCTCTCTCAGTCTTGAAGGAGTGACCTTGTGTAGGAGCTACCCCTTTGTAGACCATGTGTGTCAAGAGTCTGACAGGCCAGCTGGGACCTGTGTAGGCTGCAGAGGGTCCCAGAGAACAGCCCTCACCTGGGCCCGGAGTTGTAGCTGGATTGAGCATGGGTCCAGGGAAGTCTCGGGTGCAAATTTTGCTGAGATCACATTAGCAGGCCAGTTGGAGTTAGCTGGAGTGGGCTCAGGCCTTGGGTAGTCTCAGGGAAAAGCCACACTGGGACCCAGAGCTGAAGCTTGAGTGGATTTGAGCTGTAGGGACTCCTAGAGGTGAACCACTGGGGCTGTAGTTGACATGGGTATGGTCTGCAGGAAGTCCTGTGAGAAGACACACCTGGACAGGAGCTGTGGATGGTGCAGATGAGGGCTTCAGGAAGTCCCAGAAACAAGGGTAGATGTGCTGTGGGATTGCTACATAGGGCAAACTGGGGCAGCAATGGCCTATAGTGAGAACACCTGGGTCGAGCTTCCACCCTTGTGATCAAGGAGAAGTGGAGTGCCGCAAATACACTTTCCAATGCCCCAAACACCGCCTTAGAGAGCCTGCAGCTCCCCTAACTGCTTGGCAGATTCTCCAGGGTTAATAAGTGGATTTCTTTCTAGGGCAGTCTAGATGTCCTTTAAACCACCATTTTTTCACTGTTCCCAAAGTGGGACAGTGGGCATGAGCCCTTCTGGGATCCCTCCTGACTGTAGGATGGTATACTGGGGTGGGGTGCCCATGGTTCTGGAATTTTGGCTCTCCTACCCATTTCTGTGTGGTGCTTCTCTTGTTTTTTTTGTGCAGAACTGTTCAGTCAGCCCTCAGTTCTTCTTCAGGAGGAATTTTTGTCTATAAGTGTATATTCGATGTGTTCCTAGGAGGAGGTAAATTAAGGGTCTTCTTATGCCATCATCTTGGACCCATATAACATCAGTATGGAAGTTTTTTTTGTATAATTCTAAGATGATATATAGCATCTGACTTGGAACTTCCCTGGTTAGCCTATTCAATTATATTTCTTCCTTCATTGGACATATATTAGGTGCCAGGCACAATGCTAAATTCTAGAATTAAATTGTAAACCAAAGAGAAATAATGTCTTCCCTCATGAACCCTATAGTCTGGTGTGAAAACAGATAATCAAATAATTACTGAAATATATAGATGAGCATTAACTATACTATTTTTCTCAAAGAAAATAATAAATTTTTAAAAATGAGAATATTTCAGGAAAGAGGGCTAATTTAGATTTTGGCTATAATAACCAAAAAGTTGCTAATACATCAAAAAGATAAACTTGCTAATACATCCCAAAAAGATAAACTGCATTGATAAAGAAAAATTATTTCTGAATGAAGGCTTATGGAGTAAGCAAGGCAATTTTCTCATCTGTTTCTTTCTGCAAAGAAAGTGATATAACAAATTATTTTAATACTTATGGCTACTAGATATTATCTATTCCTTGGTGATGATCAGTGAAGTATGAATACTTATTTCAGAGAATTATCAAACTTTAGAGTATGTAAAATGTTTTGAAATTAATTTCTATTTTCCCTCATTTCACAGATGAGGAAATTAGAACCCAGAGAAAGCAAGTGACTTGGTCAACATCATACAAATGTGAGTATAAAAGCTGGAAATGAACTCAGGTTTCTTCATTTAGTGCTTTTTCCTTCAAACCAAGCTGCAATAAACCCTTTACTTTTTTTGTAAGTGTACTAATTACCAAAGAGGTCATGGTTTGCTTTTAAAATTTCTCTCTCTCTCTCTCTCTCTCTCTCTCTCTCACACACACATACACACAAACACACACACACCAATAAAAGAATATGCTTAAGGCCAAAGCTATCAACTATATAGTAATCTAGACTTCCACTACTAGTGTTATACAGAAAACAGGGAAAAAATGTGTTCTTTATTAATTCAACCTCTAAAGGAGGCTTTTAGGCAAAGCCCAGTCAAATATTCCAGATTCTTTGCAGTCTATTTGTGGGTTTGTTTGATTTTATACAGCATACAGTTTAGTGTTTAAACATAAACATGAACAGACCGGAACTCTATCAAGGATTCAAAATAAATTTTATATTATTATACTTAGACTTTGGCAAGAAACATTTTTTTCCAAGGTGTCATTCATGTACATTCCACAGTGTGGTTATTGAGTTTACTTTAGCAACTTAATTTATTTCATATACTTAAATATTTTAAGCTCAGATGATTAAGATAAAAAGACAACACAAAAACACAAAACTTAAGTGTAAGTTTCTTCAGAAGCAAGGTACAAACTTGATATGTATTATCCGCATTCTTTAGCTAAAAACATTTTTAGAGCTCCTGACATTTGGCATCAGCTTCACTTGAGTCATCTGGCTGGAAGCAGGGACTGGAGCGGGAGACCCCAGAAAACCTCCACCTCCTGATCACATGCACGTCTTCTCATTAGTGCTAGCCAGTGGTAAAGATTTAACCAGGCATTTATTTTTCTAGGCCTGCTTCTCATGTAAACAATGAACAATCTGGAATAAATTATATTGTGAGTCCTGTGCAGAAGCAAAATACCCTGTTCTTCTTAGTTCCCATTTTTATTATTTGCTCTGAAACCTAAATAAGACTCAATATACATTGTAGAGACAGGGAGATCTGGCATAAATATGCACAGCAAGGAAGGCTCCAGCTAAAATCTAGAAGCACACCTGAATCACACATGTATTAGCACATGAGTCGCATGTATTAAGAGAAAAACGTTCTAAACGAGAGGCCAAAAGTCAGATAGATATATCTCAAGAGTTTGGTACAACTAAAATTCCAAAATACAGACTTCAAGTTGTTAATTACATTATGTTACATATGTACAGATTTTTTTTTAACAAACTAGTGCTGTTTATATACTGATCAGTTTTCCTGAACTTGAACAACAATATTGAAATCGTGAATAGGAAAAAAAGTCATGATTCCTTCAATCTAAGAGCATTGCAATAATTTAGGTAAACCACATTTTATGGCATGAGCATACTATATGTAACACAATAGCACTAACCCTAAGCTTAACCCTAATGCTAAAAATGCCTAAAATAAAATTTTAGAAATTATCCTATATTCTAAAGTTTAACACTATAATTTCAGAGATGAAATTCCATGATAAAAGCAATAATTGGCATCAATTAATGAGAATGATTTCCCTTAAAAAGTACAGAAATATCATTTTTAAAATTATATATTTTATAGAAAACAATAAATGTTAATAAAACAGTAATTATTCTGCCCTGGCTGGTGTAGCTCAGTGGATTGAGTGCGGGCTGCGAACCAGGCATCGCAGGTTCAATTCCCAGTCAAGGCACATGCCTAGGTTGCAGGCCATGTCCCCCAGCAACCGCACACTGATGTTTCTCTCTCTCTCTCTCTCCCTCCCTTCCCTCTCTAAAAATAAATAAATAAAATCTTAAAAAAATAAATAAAACAGTAATTATTCTTTGTGTTTATTTAAGTGTCAAGCAAGAAAATTTGATAATCTAGCTATAGAAAATGGGATGATTGCCAAGTTAAACTGTGGGAAAAGAATGTATCCATTTCCCTGAAAGAAAATACAGAGTCCTTCTAAGATATGTACCCTTAAAGAAAACTGTTTTGGACAACAATGATTCCATTGTAGGTTTTTGGCTCTCCTTCATGCCACTACATCTTTACAGATGCCCTTCATACCAGTGGGGAATCTATGCTGGAAATGCATCCTTTGACACTTGGCAGAATATATACATAGTAAATAAATATCTGAGTTAAGATTTTATTGTTTTATGCGCAGCTAACTAAAAGACAATTTTACCCTCAGTTTGGGTTATACTAAACAAAAAGAAGGATAAGCAGAGTTTTTTATTTTTATTTTTTAAAGGTGCAGGGAAACCAAAGGGAAAAAAAAACAAATAAAAAGAGTTTTGAAACAATATAGCAATCATAAACAAGCTGACTAGCAGGGTCCTTGTATTAAATAAATAGGTATATATATTCTCACATGTGTTAAAAAACAGCACTGGAAAACAAAAGTGATGTGAACACCAAAGATGCGAGACAACCATAAAGGACATGTAGCAGATAGGCTTCAGATTTTGGTAAAATACGACCAGAGAACACTGTACAGGACAGAAGAAGCATGGTGGAGATGGGGGTGATTATAGGGAACTTCAGGCAGGCATTCCTTTATGGAGCAATTGTCCCAGGGATCAACTGGGACAGCATATTTAGAGGAACTGGGATTGTCATTCAGCCACCTCTTAAATCTGCTGAGCAATAGAGAGCTGCAATTTCCCGCAGGCTTACCCAGATGAGTTTGGGCTCTGAGACCAAAGATGTTCCTTGTCCCAGGTGCCTGGTGAGGCCATAGAGACCACCTAGAGGCTCAGACCTCCTGGTGATGAGCTCCTACACTCTGAACCAACTTCTACTATGATGTGAACAAGTTATTTCAACATTCATCCTAATAAAACTAAGAAGCTGGAATAAGGAAAGATCTGGGATATAAGAAAGTGTGGTAAGAAAAAAAGAATAAAATTTAAAATGTATTGTTACATTTAAGCCCTTTTTATATTCATCATATTAAAAATTATTTTTGTTATAATTTATCATTAAAATTTCAGGTAACTGCAAATTAAGAGTTGAAGTACAAGGAAATCAAAAAACATTAACATTCTTAGTTTGTTTTCAGAAAGCATATAAGTGCTGATGAACTCTAGTTATTATCAAAAACTAACTATGATTAAAAATATATCTCAAGAATTTCAGTGTAAAACTTCTGGTTAAGCATATTGAGTTATACATACATATTTAATGTATTTCATTTTGAAATGCTACTGAAAAAATTAAAAGAAAATTAAGCACGCACACACACTCTACACCAATAACAGCAAAGAGAATTGGAGAAAAAATAATAGCAAATGAGTTGTGTAAAAAGAGGGAGAGAAAAAAGCAGTTGGATAAATAACTTATTTCATAGATCAGAGAAACACAGACTTTCACCCTGAAGAGAGACATGCTAACAGGAAACAAGATGATTTGTACAGAAGAAACTAAAAATGCTTTAGGAATTGGAGGTTCCTAGTATCCCTGAAGGTAAGGGTGAAGGATGGAATGAAAGAAAGGAATCTTAGAAAAAAGTCTTAATAAGGAGCAGTTAGCCCCACAAATGTCCTCCCCTATATCCACAACTCGGGGAATACCTCTGACCCACCTGAAGAAGGTAAGTGTGTAACAGATTTTTAAGAAGTTGAATCAGAGAAACTGTGCTTTGGGGACATGAAGCACAGCGGAGAGATGAAATGACAGTCTACCTAAAGAACTCCAGGACCCCGCCAACCTTGGCAGAAGGGTCATCACCCCCATCTCATTCCAGACAAGACACTGAAGAAGTCCTCTCTCAGGAAACCTTCCCTGCCAAGAGGACCCCTGATGTGGTTGAATCCAGCTGGTACACACAGTATTCTTGAATGAGTAGTTTATGACCCGTGCATCCTGAATGTCTGGGCGCCTCCTCTGATGCCCTTGAAATAACAATTGATAAATGTTGTTAATGTAACCCTTGTGGTCCCCCAGTAAATAACTGGTTCTACTCTTAGTTACCAGGAAGTGCAGGAGTCAGTGACTTAACTGCTTGCAGGCAACTTGCAATCAGCCATTTAGAGCCTCTTTCTTAAATGTGACTAGCCAGCCAAAAAGTCACCCGATATTTAAAAAAACACTTCAACATAAAAAGCAAAGACAAAAACAATAACAAATAAAGACAACTTTGAGGAAAAAGAGGTAATTTGGGAAGCAGACAACAACTTTTAAAAAGTTACACTATAGAAAAATATAAAAAGATTTTGTATCCAATAAAACAAATGAGACAAAAATGGGATGATATTTTTTTAAAAAAATGAGAAATAAAAGAAAGGGTCATTTCTTCATGAACAGAAAAAAAATTAAGTAAATAGAAGGAGTAAGAACATAAAGTAGAAACTGCCCAGAAACTTAATCAAAAGAATAGAAATAGAAAATAGAACAGAAGGGAAAAGAAAGCCAATTGCAGAATCAGTCCAGAAGGTCAAAGATCTGAATTATTGTTCCAGAAGGAAACAAAGAGGGAAAAAATTGATGAATTAATAAAAGAAAATGTATCACACCTGAAAAATTATATAGATTAATACTTCCAGAATAAACAAATATCTCAGAGTGACAATGCAATGTACCAAAATTTAGATATGCTGTTAAGAAACTATAGATATTGAACAGACGGTTGTGAGCTCAGCTGCTTTATGGTAACATAATTAGTGATGAGGCTTCTTGCAGTTGAGGATTTAATGTCATGAGATCACATCATGTCAATTTTTCATGAGCAGTTGAGATGAAAAAATTGTTTTTGTGATTCAAGGAAATACTGCTCCAAGATAAGAGGGCCAAAGTCTTTCACTTTAAGGACAGAGTCTCGTTTAGAACTCCCAACATCAGAAGTTTAAGTCTGAAAACTCATGACGGCCTAAAAAGAGTTATCTGCTAACTGACTTGAATAATTCCTAGAATTTATTTCTCTATCTGTCCAGTTTTCACCCAGAATGAGAATCTTAAACAAAGCTGCAAGGCTGCCTTCCCCAACAGCAGCACGGCCGTTACCAAATACCCGCCGAGTATTTGCCATGTGGGCGTAAAAACAGAGTGGGAAGCAGGATTGCCAGGTCATGAAAAAAGAGAGGTGAGCAAAGCAAGTGTTTTTCTAAAAATGTTTTATAACAAAAGTTTCAAATATATGCAAAAGAAAAAAGAATAATATAATAAAGCCTCATATATTCAGCCTCAACAATTTTCAACTCATGGTCAATCTCCTTGCCCCCACATCCACTGGATTATTTTAAAACAAAACTAAGGTACCACAACAGTTCATCTGTTTTATATATATAAATACATATATATACATATATATAAATAAAACAGTATATTCAGAAACATCTAACTTCTAATCCTGTCCCCTCCACCTGTTTTCCTCACTCACCCATAACTTTTTCCTGAGTCTTTATATATATATTTAATAAATATATATATATAAAGACTCAGGAAAAATATATTTTTATATTTATAAAAATATATATTTATATTTAATATATATTAAATTTATATTAAAATTATAAATATATATATTTAATATATATTAAATATATTCTTCACACATATATTTCAAAAACTGTTTTCAACATGACAGTTCATTATCATAATTAAATATAATTAGAAGTTCATAATATTACTAATTATCCAACTAGTACTCACATTTCCCCAATTGTCTAATAATTCCTTTCAGTTTGCTGATTTGAATCAGGAACTATTTTGCCAGTGGTGTGTACAGAAAAGACATAATAAATTATTCTTTCTCTTTATTTATTAACTTTCAAATCTGTAAGTTACTTAGTTAGTATCCTCCAAAGAACCAATGGTTTGGGGAGTTTCAAGGAAAAATTTTGGTTGTATGTGCATGTGTGTGTTTTAGAATCACTGTAGGTTTAAACATAATGGATGTATTTCAATCCATTGCAGTTATTGTTATATTGACTCTCAAATTGTCTTATCTTTGGCTACAGAATACCTTTCCTAGTTGGCTCCAGAGTATTTTAGATGTAACTCAAAGCGAGAGTACTTTAGATATAACCCCAAAGTCATGGACAGCATCCCTGCTCCTTGCTATAATAAATTATTCTACCCTTGGTGTTATACATTTTCTGTTCTAGATCTAAAATCAGTTCTCTCCCAAGAAGCGCTGCTTCTTTTTATGGGGAACAGTTTTGAGAGAGCACAATCTGGGTTTTGAATGCAGTTAATGAACATGTGGAGTGTTCATTTTTGCTAAGTGGTCATTATTTCCAGATTTGTTTTCAGTGACTAGAGCTAGGGGATATGTTTTTTTTTTCTTTTTTGTATTAAAATACATCATAGTTTCAACTGACAATTACAATAGAAATTCAAGACTTCACATTTGAATTACTTTCTTTGATGCTAAAAATTCTAATTCCCAACACGAACATAATTCCTTATTTGTCTTATCCCACAGTACACACAAGAGTTACCACCAAGGAAGAAAGAAAGAGAAAAAGAGCATGAGAGTGAGGAAGGAAGGCAGGGAAAGGAAGGGAATGGAAGAAAGGAGGAAGGGAGTGAAAGGAGGGAGGAGAAAGAAATAAAGCAGCTAAAACAGTAACAATATTATCTCCCCCCCATAAGGAAAAACAGTTTAAATTTTTTTATATAATTCTTTTTTCATCAGGGAATATCTACAGACAAATTACTCTATCACTGAAAATCATTCCTCTGTGATTATACTACTAATTTGAGATTCAGGTTCATTTGTGTCATTTTGTTTTCAATTTTTAGAGATTCCTTTATCTCATGATCAATTATGTTTTATAATCATGTTAAATATTTACATGTTTTTGAATTCAAAACAAAACAAAATAAATTCAGAAACATCTAACTTCTAATCCTGCCCCCTCCACCTGTTTTCCTCACTCACCCATAACTTTTTCCTGAGTTTTCTTAATATATGCAAATTTATATTCAGATTATCTTCTTCTTAGGTAAATAAAAGTATACCATAAGCATTTCTTTCCACCATGATTTTTTAACTAAACCACAAATCCTAGAGATTATTCCATAAAAACAATAATTTTTTGAAAGTGTATTATTTTGTAGAGCAGATAAGAAATTTGGCTATAAAATGGGAGCATAATTAGGCAGCTGTTGGGAAAAGGCAGATTTAATCCAAGTGTATTATTTTTAAAAAATGCAGTTTGGAGCTTTGTAGTAAACCTTCATAAAATGACTCACCAAACTCACAGCACTGCGCTGGGAAAAATGAGAGTAGGTGGCTTTGCTTCTGAGAGGCATACACAGTGCACAATTTCACCATGCAAAATGCTTTTGCTACTACAATTTTCCTTTGCCTGTTTGAAAAGTAATGTTCCTTTCTATTTTAGCAGCACTATTTGCATTTCTATTATTCACGCTGAACTGGGATTCCATTTTTATTTCCCCTTTGTTACTTGTTTTATTCCCCATACTTCTCTTCTTGCTCTTTGCCTGTCCTTTATCTTACCCTTAAATGGGGGCCTCATGTTACGGGAACGGTGCCATGAATTTTCTCACCATCATGCCCGGCCTCTTTCCAATTTAATGATGTAACTTCTTTTGAGCCATTGCCAACAAAGTTTAGGACATCCTACACACATTTGCTACACAGGCACCTTCATAACTAATGGTCTCTCAAATTAAGGCATTTGAAGTGATTTTCATTTTTTAAAATATATTCTGCAGCTAAAGAAAAAAAATACAATTCTCTAAAAGTCGTGAGTTGCTATATTAAAAACCCCAGCTTATCTGAGAGGTAGATTCCTCCAACCCTAACCCATGTACATAATAAAGGCAAGAGTTTATGCACACTCATCCATGTCTTTGAGCAGCCTCTGTTCTCCTCTGCTGTGTATTTGTAAATTCAGATGTTTGGATTGTGCCAAGTTCTTTTCCTTAGAACAGAAGCAGAGACATTCAAGACCCTGCATGGTTTGGTTACTGCCAGATCATCAGATCATGGCCCACTACTCTCCCCTTTCATGCTGCCATAGTAAACTACATCGACTTCTACAGACCCACCAGGTCCTTTGCCTTCATTCAGGCTGTTGTATATCTGTTACTAAGAAGACTGGGTCCATGTTGCAGGCAAATCTCCCTTTCATTCTTAAATACCTTGGTCAGACAGCGCCTTCTCTAAGATTTCCTTGACATACCTTTTCTCCTGATCATCCACTCTTCTGCATAATTTTTATGTATCATGGAATTGTGACCATCTAGAGGACAGAGATCATGTATTATTCATTCATTCTCCACCACCTGGCACCATGCCTAACAAATGTTGGTTCGGCTAATATATGATTGTTAATTAAGTGACTGAATGAGTAAATGGCCATGCGTTGTGCTCTCCCGTGTGGACAGAGGAAACTAAACTACCATCACATGCATGTTGCATGGAAACATCTGTACTTAAATTTCCTCTCTTTCATGACTCTGTTTGAAAGAATGGGACTTCAATAAATATCTCTGATTTCTGACTAACACTGTCATATGAGTGGTAGATACTACAGCCAGACAGAAACAAGATCTTTATTTTTACTTTGAAGAGGCCAAGAGGACTTTTCTGCGGTCTGTTCTTTTAGCAAACTGATCTTCAAAACCCATTTAGACAACTACACTAAGAATCCATTTCAGCTCATACTGAGCCTTAATATATGATGCCTCCGTGCTGCCCAGTTTTGCTTCTGCTGTGTCCTTCTTAATGTCACCTCCCATCCCCTACCTTCCACCCCTAATGAGAGCTGGCTTGTCCTGTAGGACATATCTACAGATCCGAGATGGCAGGTTGATAATCTGATCAATTTATCTATCCCAGTGAGGGAAGACTAGAGAGGTGGCTTTCTGTTTGATCATAAGAACCACATACATAAAAGTATAGATGGGAAGGCCCTGTTTTTATGTATTTCTATTCAATTGGTCTGAGTTTCACACACAGTCTCTCTGTCCTTTCTAAAGCACCTTCAGAATTCCAGTGATAAAGCAAGTTTTGAAATTGCCCAATGAGAAGCACAATCACAGGATACACATTACGCTCTCTCTTAAAAGCCACCCCCCAAAAAACACACCTCATTTTTGTTGTCCATCTTCTGAATGACAAAGTAGTGACTTCAGAACTCAGGAGAAGACAGGGAAATGCCTTCCTTGGTAGTTGACCAGCAGAAGTCATTCCTGTTCTAGTTATGTCTTCAGACTCTGAAAATGCAATGAACTAATTTTCGGTCAGCTCTCTGGCCAAGGAAGTATAATTTTAACCCTTATTCCATTTATGTCATTGCCATAGATGTGATTTGTCAACACAAGTTTATTTATAAGCTAATGAATATACATGGTAGAGCAAAAGTAGATTTATAGTTACTTGTGTAGAAAATAACACAACAATTAATAAATAATAATATAAGAATCAACTCTGTGTTTTGGGTGCTCACAACTATAAACCTACTTTAGCTCCACTCTGTACTGTACATCAAGTCACATCCTGCGCCCCCCATCCCTCCACTGCAAGAGTAGGTCAGAAATCAAAAAGCTCACTCCCTAGAAAGGCAGATGACTTCACCTGCACTGTTTTTTCTCAGTATCAGATTTCATCACACCTTTCCCCAAAAGTCACTCTTCCTTTCTTGACTCAATAGCTGCAGGGGCTTTATTTTATTTTGAGATTCATTTCCCACTCACTAATACTCTCTGGGCTTCCAGGAAAGTCTAAGTTTGTCAAATATCCCAAAGGAATTAAAGACCTACTTTTAAAGAAAACAGAAAGTGCATTCTCAAAGCATCTGGGAGTACCCAGATTTCACCATAAGAGTGACAAAGAGGGAGGCCACAGCGGCCCGTTTCCTTGGTCTCACAAAGCAGCACCGTTATGAAAAATGAGCTCAGCTGTTAACAGCCCGGGGAGGAA
This sequence comes from Tonatia bakeri, assembly GCA_004024845.1. NCBI lineage: Eukaryota > Metazoa > Chordata > Mammalia > Chiroptera > Phyllostomidae > Tonatia > Tonatia bakeri. The sequence continues at coordinate 116,135 of PVIA01004292.1, forward strand.
CCGCTATCTACCACATCACAGCCAACAGAGAAGAACAGGATGTTGTGAGTACAGTGTGAACCTCAGAGCTAGAATCAAAACCGTACTTGCTGCTTCCCAGACATGTGTTTACCTTGTTTTCTTCAAACTTCCAAAGAGCATTATTCTGTTAAATAGAATGTAAGCAAATCCTACCTGAGAAAGAAGCAGCACAGAACCGATGAAATCTTCTTTTTCATCTTATTGAAAAGAAAGCCCACTCTAGTCTACTACAACATATTACCAAAGTGGCCTAGAGCCCCTCCTTGATCCTTAAAGAACGCATGCTTTATCTTCAAGTCTATTCACTTGTAGCCAAAGTGAACCCCAGAGCATAGGATATGCATCAGGTTAATTTGTGTCCCCCAGACTATTTGACTATAAAATGAAATGGTTGAGATTCTTCTATTAAACATTCTGTGGTACTCAGAAAGCAAAACAAAATAATAGCAGGGGTGAGGAGGAGCTAGGGAGGGAGCTTGGGGGGAGGTAGGGGCACTGACAAGAAAACTGAAGGTGAAGAGAATTTAACCCCTAAAATTGGCTGTCCTTAGTAAATATGTATTTGTTATTCTCAATGCATACTTTTGTAAGTTGCAATGAAAAATAAATGCTTAGTATGAACAATCCACCAGCTGTCAGGTCCAACTTTCAAGTACCGCTGCTCCATTATAGTATTCTGGTAAGAACATATAGATATATCTGGGTTTCAATCTGGATCTATTGTTAATTGCTGATGGGTCTTATGTAAGGTACTTAACCTAAGCCTCAGTTTTCTTTCTTAAAATAAATTATTGTGAGAATTAAATAAGAGAATGCATGTAAAAGGTCATTTGAGAAGTGCTCAATAAGTGCTATTGTGATTAAACCAGTCTATCAATCAAGATCCACTTGGTTGTAAGTGAAACAAACCCATCACAAACTGAGTAAACAAAAAAGGAAAATTATTGCCACACATAATTGAAAACGCCAGTGGTAAATTTGGTTCAGGCACATATGGATCTGGGACTTCAAATGAAGCCTGAGATTTGATGTGTAACCCCAACCCCTTCCCACCTCCTTCCACCTTGTGGCTCTGCTGCGCTGTTTGCCTTCGTTCTTCTGCAGGCTCATTCCACAGTCATTCATGCTTATATGCTCCCAGAGAAGAAACCTCGACTGCAGAAATCTCTATGAAGAGCTCCCACTTCATGCCTCATTGGCAGCCCTGAGCAAATAGCTGTGGCCTGAGAGAGAGGAGGCTCTGATTGTCCAGGCCTGAATCACATGTTCATTCTGGAGCTGGAGGGTGAGGCCTCCCTCAGCTGAAGTCACAGCAAATGAGAGTGGCAGAGGGGACTTCCCCAAAGAAAGCTGAGGGTGTCCTGCTACCCAAGAAAGGGGGTGTGGATGCTGAGTAAAGCATGTCTCTGCAGGCCCCAAATTCTCTTTTTTTAAAGAAACTTGTCCATGAATACACAGTATGCAAACATACATTCAAATTGAGTGAGCAAGGTCTGCAATAATGGAACAAGTTCTTCCAGATGCTTCTTCAAGTGAAATAAAGAGGAATGCCAGGCCCATACTCTCAGGATACTGAGTTGGCCATAGGTGCCTCAGAGGCCATTCCAGAAGAGGAAGTGTCGACTTCGTGTTAAAGGTTACGTAAGATGGACTTTTCTAGGTAGCTCCGTGTATGCTCCTGGCATTTTAGAATTGGTTCTATTCGTTTGAATCTTTTAAATGTGATTTATCTGTGTAGTTCAAGTTGAAAAGAAATTCATCAATTTGGTACCTTTTTATTTGGCCCTCATTAAATCTCACTCAAAAATATTGTCACTTCATCCTACTATTTCATCATTTGGGAGATTAAAAGGCGTGCTAGAAATATTCCCAGGTTTCTAACTTTTTAAAATTGACAGAGCCTTTTTTTTGCTCTAACAAATTTGTGTGGTGTGTGGTGTGTTTCTTCTTCTAAAAGCAATTTGTGTCTATTTGCAGAAAAGTTAGAATTTACAAATAAGCATGCAGAGAAACTAGAATATCATCTCCAAAGAAGCTGTTGTTATCATCTTCACATTCAGCTTTCTAAAGCCTTTTTACATATGATGGGATTCAAGACACGCCATCCCCAAATCTGGCACCTTGTATATTGAATACTTTAAGCTGAAGGAGTTTAAGAAAACAGCAAAAGCAGAAAGGCCACTTTGACCTCCCCCACCCCTTCTCCCTTAAGACAGGTCAAAAAATCCTCCCTATACCCAGAGAAAAGGAGCATCCTTATCTTCCAAGACGAAGCAAGATAAAGGGATGCCCAGAAGAATCCAAACAAACAGGCCTTGCTCAGGTTCCCCTGTTGATTACAATGACTTCATTCTCCTCCCCCTTTCTGTCCCTCCACCACCCTGCTCTCTTCATCAAACCTAGCACAAAATACTCAAGTCTAATTGTTTCTTTGGGTTTTTGTTTTCTTAGGAAGGCTCATGCCATGTAAAACTTACATTAAATAAATATGTATGCTTTTCTCCTGTTAACCTGTCTTTGTCAGTTTAATTTTCAGACCCAGCCAGGGACCCTAAGAAAGCTGAGAAAAACCTTTTCCTCCTCGACACATATATAGTAGTAGGTTGTTTTTCTTTAACAAAAATGAGATTCTACTTTTTATAATTTGCTTGTTATACTACTCTGTATATCAAAATTATTAAATATTATTTCTACTAAGTTTTATTTATTTATTTATTTTAGTAGAGGGTATAATCTCAACTTTGTATATATATATTTTTTACATTCGATACTATCTTATATTGTTTCAGGTCTATAGCATATGGTTAGCCAGTCACATACTTTACAAAGGGTCCCCTCCATATTTCCAGTACCCACCTGGCATCGTACAGTTATCACGAGGTTCTTGACTGTATTCCCTGTGCTGTACTTCATATCCTGTGCTACTTTGTAACTGCCGATCTGTACTTCTCAATCCCCTCACCTTTTTCACCCAGCCCCTTTCTATTGTGTTCTTAACCTTTGAGTGGTGGCCACGTTTATATTAAAATCCTTTGATGGTATATAAAAATGTTAAGCATACAAGCATTGGACAGCGCGTGTCAGACTGTTGGTGGTCTTCATCAAGCTCTCCAAGGGTATCTACAATCCAAAGTAAAAACCCACTGTTTTTCACCCTCTTTTTAAAAAGTAGAAATACATAGACATCTGGCAAAGATATATATAGATAGATGTTATGATTTATTTAACCAAATCTTCTTGTTGGACATTTAAGTCCATTCCAAGTTTTGGTTGTTATGAACAATATACAGTGAGTGTGACTATCACTTTAAAGTTTAATCACATAACCATTTCCCCTTGACACTGGCAGATAGGAAATTGCTGGGAAATTTTTCAGTGTGAGGGTAATACAGATTGAAGAATTGTCACAGCTCTTAGTAGGTGGCTTTTTACCCATAGATGAGGATAGGCTCCCTCACTATCCACAAGCAAACACCACAACCTAATGACCTGCATGTGTATAGTGAGGAAGCCCATCCTCTTGCAAGAACCAGCTTTGTGGGAGAAGGAGCAATATTTCCTGCCTTTGTCTGGATTTTTTACTGACATGAAGTCCTGCCCATCACCCCAGGCAGTGTTGCCACACCTCTGTTTACATTTCTGGAGGACACTGGGGCAAGCCCAGGCAAAGCTGAACAGCACGGTGCTCATGGATCACAGACTGAGCGAGCATCTGGTGATTCCCTTTGGGGAAATAGAATGATGCTGAGAACTGGGGAGCTGCCAACGGGAAATTCACACAGGTGAATGCAACAGATCTCATCCGAGTAGCTTCAAGGAGGGGAGCAAGGAGGAGAAGAAAAGTAGGTAAACAGGAAGATGACAGGCAATAAGGGGTTCCACTGAGTTTGACCCACATCTATGAAAAGGTCTCCCCAAAGTAACAGAACAAAATTGCCATGGTATTATTAGTGATTTATAACCTGAAGCTGAGCATATGAGAATTTGCCTTTTTTAACTTGTGGGGGAGTTTAATTTGAACTCTCAAATGGTGTTCTCATGATTTCATTTTATCCCGTGCGGTGACTCTAGCACTGACAAGCAAGCTCATGTCAGATTGTACATTAACTTGCCATGAAGTTTACAATCTAAAGGTTACAATCTCTCTAGCAAAGTGATGCAAAGCTCTTTGGCAAAATGTCTCTAGCAACATACCTTCTATGTCCTCCTAATAGAACTTTCCTTGGAAGCCCAGTGCCTGTTATCACACTTTGTCAGATGGAGAAATACAAACACAAAAAGATTAAGCAGCCTAATTAAGATGACCTAGCAAGTCCTCCACCAAACACAAGACTCCTGATGACTTGTGACACTTCAATGCTTCCATTGACAACTCGACCTCACCCTTGTTTCTGGGCAGCAAAACAAGGGAAATCGTCTATTGGTCCAAAAGACCTCACGATGTTATGAAGATGGCAGATTCGATCAGACCCTCACTAACTAGATCCAAACCAGGCCTGACAGAGGCTTCATTAGATCTAAAAATCCTGCTTGTTTTAGCTCTGAGTCCTCTGACTTGTTCGTGTCACAGTAAATTGGCTGCCATGGAGTCAGAGAGGGCTCCCAATAAAGTGCTTACAGATGATGGACATTCTGTAGGAAGGAAAATACGGTTCTATTAGGGACAAAAAGACCATAGTGCATCAATGGCGAGACCTGGCGGAAGAAACAGCCTCTCTAGTTGCCTAGAAATGGGCAGAAGAAAAACCCAATTATTTAAACAAACTAAGAAAAAATTTATGAAAATATTATCCCAACCCCATCATGGAAACTAATGTAAACTTCTCTTTTGAAGCTGAATTTTAGGATTTCGTGTCAGCTAAGTTCCATGTCATGTATTTTATGTTTCAGGTCAGAAAAATGCACTTGTGCAACGGAAAGAGATCATCTAACGCCAGACAGGCTGTTTTCTTCTTCTTTTTTTCTACAATGGAATCAAACTCTGTCACTTCAGACATGGTGCCAGTGAGACCAGCCCTTCAGATAAGCAGAGTCCGTGCCCATTGAGTTAATGTGACTTGAGAGGAGCCAAAAAGCCTGCCTGCCAAGGTGCCGAAGGTTTCGACCATTTAAGTCACTCCAATGAATGGGGCATCGCTTTTCCAAAATGCTTCTGTCACCAGTGCTAATGTAGGCCTAGCACAGTGCACAGGCCATCACAGCCACTCAATGTTTATTGAACGAATGAAAGAATGATTGTTTCCTGTGAAGGATAATAAGCTGTGATTATATTGGGTAGACTGTATGCCAAAAATATGTAAGTATCTGGAACATATTAACTCATTTGCTCCCACTATATGTGGTTGTGAAGCAGGTTCTCAGATGGGCCATCTGCTCATGAGCCCAGGCTGGTTGTTAGAGAAATAGAATATTGAAAAGGAAAGTGTGCGGCCGAGGCAAGGGGTATGAGAAGGAGGGACTAGAAAGACCCTGAGGTTTGGTGGAGGGAGAAGAAACCCAACAGGTCAGTTCAGTGTCCATGACCCAACACAGCAGGGAGGCCACACCATTCTCCCTGGCACCTGACCAAAGAGTTTCTCCATCTAGAAGCACTACTGATTAGTGGTGTTCACACAAGTTCAGGAGTTCAAATCCCTGCTCTCCTGCTTCCTAGATTTAGGACAAAGTATTTAACTTTTGTTTCTCTGAAATGAGCATAATAACTCCCTCTGTGGGCTGTTGTGAGGATGAAACAAAATAACACACACAGCCCTTAGAAGACTGCCTGGCCTAAGAAATACTCAGGTAATGTTATTATTATTATCACAAATATTTTTAACATCTACTATCCATATAGCACATTGGGAGGTGCACGGTTTATTTCTTATCATTACAACTTCTACAAATACACAGTAGATTAATTGGCTAACTGCCCCAACAGCTATTGCCTCCTATTAGTGTGTGTATATCTGTATGAAAGAGACAGAAATGTACATTTCACATTTAAACTTCTGCCATGGGCAAAATACTGGACCTCTCCCTGCCTCTGTTGCTCACAGGAAAAAAAAGATGGGTAAAAACAATATATATCTCATTGTGTTGATGAGGAAAGGAGTTAGATGAGTTAATTCCCAGATAGAATCTAGAAAAGTGTCAAAAAGATAAAAAGTGTGATTATTATTATTTTGTGTGTACAATATATACATGTGTGTACTCACATTTTTCTAGGGATGAGTACAATACCAAAAACCAATTTCAGCATTTATAAAATCTAACACATATTTACCACATGTGATTTGTTTTCACAGTACAGAGTACAACTGCAGCTAGTACAGTATTGTCACAGAGACTTCATACTCCCAGGTTTGCACCCCTACTGAACTGGTCTGAGTTCTAAATCCACGCCCAAAGCATGGGTCTGTGGTCAAACTGCTGTTTAATGCTGCAGCAGCCATTAAGGTTACCTGGAAAGATTATTAAAAGCATCATGCTAGGGCTTGTGGCAGAGAGCAAGGGATAATTACTGAATCAGCGGTCCTTACAACCTGCGCTGCCCTGGCTGTCTGGAATTGCAAAACTCTTGAATTCAACCATATTGCCCTCAGTGGCTCTTGTGTAAAAAACTGACATGCGCATTTATTTCAAAATCAGTAAAATGGAAAGGCTCTTTCCAATTCTGGCAAAACACATAAGTGGAGATGGGGTGATAATTAGAGAAAGCAAGATTTGGCTTTTTTCTTCTGAATTTTAAAGTGAGAGAGTTTCCTGAGTAAGCAATACTATTTTTTTATTATTCTTAGTTAAACCTACCTCATCTGGTTCATCCAGTTTTGAAAACCCAAAATGATTATTCATAGCATGCTTTTGTAAAATAAATATACACATATATGTCCATAAGGATATTGGGGGTGCGGGGGTGGGGTAGGTGATCTATTTCTAATTCCTACAACTTCTACAACCACACAATAGACAAACAACTGCTTCAGCAGCTGCTGCCTATGATTAGTTGTATGTGCGTCTGTATGAAAGAGATGAGTGTGTGCATTTCACATTTCAGCGGCCTGGTACAGTTCCCAAGTTAGGGAAATGGCCCTGCTATGCAATAGCAACAACAGAGAGATTTCTGGTCATTGATATGCAAATGACAATAGCAGGCATTCTGCTGTGCCTAAGGAATCCCGTGACTGGCTTTACCACAAGCAGGTTATTAAAGTGAAACAAGGCTATTTTGTCCATTATAGAAAGCTCTGTCCTGTCCCAGTGAGTGGCACACTCAGGGCTATTTACATTTCAACAGACAACCAACAATAAATCAATATAAATACTCCTTCAAATCCATTTTCTTTTTTGAGAACAATAGCTATTCAAAATCATGGGGGTAAACAAGAATCTGAATCAAGCAGGAAAAAAAAAAGAAGCCCAGCATTTGGCCAATCCTACATATGTTAAATCATTCATAAGTAAAGGCCCTCAATGCCCTGGAGTAGTTCAGAGAAATCTCATTTGTACCCCTAGAAATTGAGGTCCAAGTCTAAATAATAACAATAAGGACAAATAGCTATATGTATCATGTAATGTGTTTATAAAGTATTTATTCTGTGATGGAAAGTATCGTATGCAAGTGCTTATTACTGAAATCTATACATTACATGCATTGTATCACTCATCCTCACAGAGACCCTCTGAGGCCGATGTCATTATAATCCTCACTGTAAAGATAAACTGAGGTTTCAAGAAGATGAGTAAATTGTCCAAGACCAGAAACCCACTCTATGGAAGATCTAGCTCTCTAATCCAGGATTCCTATCCACACTAGAATGGGCCCTTAACTATTAACGCACCTATTCCCTCCAAACAGATTCAGTGATGGAAATTGGATTATAGCCAGCAAAGTATGTGTGGACTCAGAAAATTTTGCCCGAATTTAACCAAAGATTAAGAAAAAACCTCTAGTTTGATCCATGGGAATATATTAACTTTGATTTAAAAACCATATGAATGATCAAGTTATCTCTAATAAATTTTACCATTCATTCACTTTTCACGCAACAAACATTTAGTGAGCAGTTAATAAGTGTGAGATGCATGGTAGAACCGGGACGAGAGCAGCGACCCAGACAGACATAGCCCTGACTTCATTTAACCTGCTGTCCTCTGAGGAAAGGGACATTAAAAAATCATCTTTCATTATAATTGTGACAAGTATGCACGAGGAAAACAGATTAAATGCATGGGAAACAGACTAATGGAAACCCAAGCTAGCACAGGAAACTCAGGAAAAGGCTCTCTCAGGAAGTAACATTTAAGAGGCTTGGAGACTGGCAAGAGCTAGCCAGATATAAGATCAGTGTGGGGAAGAAGGAGTATGTTTGGGAGCTTTAAGTTGTCTACAAGTCAAATAAAACCCCAAGCGAATTTGCTCACGACACTAAAAAGGTATTAATGTGGTAGTTTCAAGCACAGTTTGACCAAGGCTCTGCTTTTGTTTCTTCAAGAGTCTGTTTTGCCAAATTTTACACATTGGGTTCAGCCCCTCGGTTTCTATTATGATGATGTGTACCAACAGTGAAGTTCTTCTTCATTTTCAAGGGCTCCCTCTTTATGCTGATTAGGCTCCCACAAACCCTTCCTTCCAGCCAGTGGATGTCTCTTGGCTGACTTAGGACTTTGTTACCTGCACCAGTCATTCTGGTAAAAAAAAAATGAGTGGGATTTCTGCCTTCGTGGTCCCCGGAGTGGGTCTGTTACATCCAAATTTCATGGCTTCTACGCGTAGGAGAGCTCTAAGAGTGTGTGGAGAAGGCAACCACCATTTCCATTCCAGGCAGAAAACTTCTGATCAAAGACAGAAATATGTTCAAAGGACCTTAGGTGATTAGCTTAGATGTTTTAGGGTCTGATTTAAATCTCATGTGAAAAGCAGAAAATTAAGAGAAAAAGACAGGCAATCAGGGATGGGCCAGACCTCGCAGGGGCTTGAATTCCATGTTAAAATTTTTGGACATGTTCTTAAGGTCAATGGAAAGTTTCTGTTGTATGTCATGATCAAATTTATATTTTAAAAAATATATGTAGAACTCTGATCAGTGTGGCTCAGTTGATTGGGAGTCATTCCTCAGAGCAAAAGTCACAGGTTTGATTCCCAGTCAAGGCACCTGCCTGGGATGCAGGATCAGTCCGGTCAGGATGTGAAGAGAAGCAACCAATCAATGTTTCTCTCTCACATCGATGTGTATTTCCTTCTCTTTCTTCCTCCCTTCCCCTATCTCTAAGATTTTTTTTTAAGTTAAAAAAAAGCATTCATGAATAAAAGGAAAAAACTTCATCATATATATTTTATACATGTATGTATATACATAAACTATCTATGAATATATATGACAAGTTGGTAGATGTAGATGCTTATAGGAGGAGGTCCTTGGGAACTAGAGAACTGACTTAGTACAGAAACTTTTCAGTGCATTCACTTTTGAACTTGCCTCCCTTTTTTAACCCACACTCATACATTGTTTTTACACTAAAAACTATAGTACTATAAATTAGTTGATTTACATGAATACTCTGCCCACTATATAAGGGAAAACTGAAGGTGGGAAAGAGTAAAAGGAGACAAAACAGGAGGCTCCTGAAACTGGCCAGACAGGAGAAGTCCATCACTTGGCTTCTGAAGATACAGAAACAGAATTTGAGCCCAGTCACCTATGACTGAGGATCCTGCCCTTATCCATCCCAATAGCTAAGCTCTGTATTCCTATGGACAGTACGCAGAGGTAAAGCAGAATGAAATAACTGCGGAGCCAAAGTTATTTCTGAGCATGCAATGCAATATGGGGAGGAGGTCTGAGAAAAAGCCAGAACACATTCCTATGATTATAAAAGATGATGGGAGCTTGGGGAAAGGGGACAAGTTTTTATTTGTGCAGAGCTGCAAACTTAATCGATTTACCTGAGCTACTGATATCCCCAGCTGTAAAGTTATGCAAATGTAACACCTCTGAAAATGAGACTCTGCATCTGAGTTGAACTCTTGAGATCCCAGATTGAGGAATGGGGGCCTTGAAACCTCTCCAGCAGGCAGTCCACACCCAGCAACAAAATGGGAAGCTTCAGCCTGCTTTCACCCCGCGGGCTGACTTCATGCCTGTGCTGGGTAGAGCTGAACTGAATGGTATGTAATATGTTCACACAGCTGGCATGAGTAAATAAAGAAATGATTACCAAAAAGAATGAATGAATGTTAGTGGCAATTTTAGCAATAATTATGTGCAGTTACAAGAAATAAAATGAATTTTGGGAGAACACAACACCCAGTCCATCGCAACAGGGAACTCTGCATGTACATCATGCCTCTGTCTCACTGTGTTTAATCCTCCCCTTCTCACAATTCACATCCTCCATAAAATCCTGTTCTTATTCCTCAGATTGGATGAAATCATGCCTCTTGAACATCTTATCACTTCATGATACTTCCTTTATTTTATTCATGGGTACCCTACAGCTTAGCGCTAACGAGCAAGCCATCTGGAAATTGAGTTTAAGCACTTGGTCTACCATTTCCTACCTTTACTAGTTACATGACCTTGGGCAATTTACTTAACCTTTCTGTGAATCCATTTCTTCACCTGCAAAATGAGGATGGTCCTATCATGTACTTCACAGTGTTGGTGTGAGTCATAAATGAGTTCATATATACATTTATATTTATGTATATATTCATGTGTGTATATATTTTAATATGTATAAGAGGTCTGTGCTGGAAAAGTGCAAGCACTGTTAATGTAATGAGAATGTCTTGGGCAACACCAATGTAACCTGGCAGCCAAGGAGAGTGGACTAGAATGTACATGTGTGAACAGTGACAAATTCACTGTACTAATCAGTGAGGGTGGTAGACACCACTGAGTGAGCATGTGTACTGTGTGGCTGTCATATTAAAATGACTGCACAAGTAGAACAACAAATCTGCATCAAATTTTGAATTAAGCTTGAAGATTTTTCCACAGAAACTATTTGGATGATTCAGAAGTCTGCAGCTATGGGCAACTGGTGATTGGCAGCTTCATCATAACAACATCCCCACTCATGAGTCACATTTCATGCAGAGTGTTTCAGTGAGATGTCACATCACCCAGGTGACCTGGCCCCTCTACAGCCCAGATTTGGCAACCTGTGACTTCTGGCTTTTCCCCAAACTAAAATCACCCTTGAAAGGGAAGAGATTTTAGACAGTCAATGAGATTCAGGAAAATATGATGGGGCAGCTGATGGTGACTGGGAGAACTATGTGAGGTCCCTAGGACCTACTTTGAAGGGGCCTGAGGCATCATTGTCCTATGTACAATGTTTCTTGTATCTTCTTCAATAAATATCTCTATTTTTCATATTACATGACTGGGTACTTTCTGGACAGGCCTCGTATATTTATGTGTGTACGTATGTTTATGTATATATGTTTATATGTGTGTGTATATATCAATTCTGGGCACTTATCAATTATAAGTTCTCTGTAGGAATTGGTTATTATTACTATATAATTGTGCATAATAATTATTGGTCTATTTGTCATACTCCAGTTTAGGTTATATGCACTTTAAATTATCTCTCTGACAGATTCTTTTTGCAACATAGCATGTTAGTCATCTATTGCTGAGCAACAAACTACCTCAAAACTTAATTTAAGTCTTGGTTGCTGTGGGCCAGTGGATTGAGTGGTGGCCTGCAAACAGAAAGGTCACTGGTTCATCCCAGTCAGGGCACATGCCTGGGTTGCAGGCCAGGCCCCCAGTGGGGGTCACGTGAGAGGCAACCAATAGATGTATCTCTTGCACACTGATGTTTCTCTTCCTCTCTTTTCCCTCCTTTCTCCTCTCTCTAAAAATAAATAAAATCTTTTTTAACAAAAAAACACCTTAATTTAATAACAAGCATTTATTATCTCACAGTTTCTGTGGGTCAGAAATGTAGGTGTGGCTCAGAGTCTCTCAAGAGGCTGCCAGTTAAGCATCTGCCAAGGCTGCTGTCCTCTTAAGGCTTAATTAGGGAAGGATCCACTTCCAAGCTCACTCATGTGACTATTGGCAGCCCCAGGTCAACTAGATGTTATCTGGAGACATCAGTTCTCTGCCACAGAGGCCTCTTCACTGGGCAGCTCACAGCTTCTCCAAAGCAAAGTCTCAGAGAGAGAGAGAGAGAGAGAGAGAGAGAGAGAGAGAGAGAGAGAAATCAGTTTTTTGGTAGCCTAATATCAAAAGAGACAACTTATCACTCCTTCTAGATTCTACTTATTAGAGGTGAGTTGACATGGCCAGCCCACACTCAAGAGAAAGGGATTGTACAGGGGCATGAAGGCTGGCAAGGGGCTGTCAGAGGACCTTCCACATGCAGTAAGAAATCAGAAAATGTGCATTTATTCAATGTGTTATAGTTACTGTTAACCCTTGTAATTCTGACACCCACCTACCTATGGACTGCATAAGAGACTGGCACAGGTAAATTATGTGTAAGAGAAACACCCATTCACTTGTTTACTTATTTAATAAACACGGGCTGATCCCCAGTGTTATGTCAGACACTATGTGACTAGTCAGGGATACTAACATTATTAAAAATGAATTTTAAAGCTGGATAGAATCTAGCCCAACTTTCTCACTTAACAAATAAGGAATCTAAGGCCCACAGCAGACAGACGAGTTGTCCCAAGTCACAGAATAGCACCACTACTGATGCCAGGACACAGCTTCTGACTTGAGACTTTCTCCTCCTCTAATGGAAATGCAGGTCCCTGCCAAATCGTCTTGTGCAAACAGTCCCCCACTTCTAGTTCTATGAGTTAAAACTTAAGGAAGTAACCAACGGGACATCTATTCTGTTTAAATCCTTGTAGTTTTATTAAATTCAGTCATTTATTTGTATTAGGATATTCTTTAAATAAAGACAAACTATAATTCTTGAAGTTCTTACTTTCCTAGCATATATTTGCACTGATTCCATTGTTCTCATCTCCCCTGCTGCCCTTCGTACAGATATTTCATTAAAGCTCCGACATACCACCTGACAGAGATAACGAGTTAGACATCACCTGAGCGAGACAACCTCAGAGAGAGGAGCAAGTGCCGTTCTGCTGGAGACAAAAACACACCTTGCCCACAGGGCTGATGTTTCTTTGTTGCTTTTTTTTTCTTCCCTTCAGTCAGAAAACAATGCTTACATGTGTCACATTCAACAATGCCATGTTCCCCTCCTGGAAAAATAAAATAACCCCTGCCCTAGACATGTCTCAGAATGGAATGCACTTCAACAGGCAAATACAAGAATTTCATGTGATATAAATAGACTCCATCAATTCAAGAAGTGGGTGTTAATACTAAAACATTGACAGGTAATTATCCAAAGTACCTTACAAAAGCAAGTTTCTGAGGACAATAGCTGCAATTTATTATTATTATTGTTGTGAGCCTCCATGATGTTCTCCATTTATGATTCCTGTAATCTTGTCTCCTTTGATGAATCTACCTTTTGTTTTTCATTAAGGTGTCAATGCATTAGACGAAAGGCCTGCTGAGCATGACAAAACCCATGGTCACTTGACAGAGGAAAACAGAACTTTCCTCTGTTATAACTGTAAGCCAAAACACAATTGACCCTGCAGGATGAAAATGTTTACGTGCAAAACCAGCTGCACATGCACACACGTCGTTCTTGACAGTCCTGGAAGATGTTCCGGTAGGGATGTTTTAGCCAAGTCGAAGCAGGATATGTTGGGTTTGGCAGTTCTAGACCACGCATCACTGAAACCAGCCACCTCTCCCACCTACTGACATCGTCACGTCTATTTTCTTATGATCTTGCTGAACCCTTAGACTCATCTGAAAAGAGTGAGAGTGTTTCTCCTTCAAAAATCCTCAGGACCCTTCCTGCGGTTGGAGGAGATCCTGAACTACACATGGTATGCCTCGAAGCATTATTTATTCCTGGACTGTCTGCTCCAGTGCTTGAGCAGCTACTTTCAAAACTTTCCAGCTGCTGCAGGGTGGGGAGGGGCAGGAGAAGCAGTCAGTGCATCAGTCAGTCAATAGGGGGAGGAGATGAAGGCGGCTGGGGAGCAAGCCACACCTCCCCTGGGGGTGTAGGTAAGCATTTGAACAGGTTCTTTAGTAGTGAATGCGCTGAGACACGTGGAAATTTTTTTTTCAATGTAGTATCCTGGGCCAGTGACACAGTCTTGGAGAGTTTTCAAGACTAATCTTTCACAATAATATCCTCAACAGGAAAGGGGAAATGGGATTTTCCCAGGGCTTGGGGCTGAATTGTTATGAAAAATAAAAAATAATAATAAAAACTCAGAAAATGCTTAAAATTACAAGAAAAGATGAATGTGAATCAAACCCCTTCCATTTCCAACATAGGAAAAATATGTCCCAGAAGGGGAAAAAAAAACTTTTCAAAGAAAAGCTCAGATTTTTAAAACATATGCAGAGCATTCATTTTAAGGTAATTAGGGAAAGCTATTTTTGACTTGCCAGAAATCAAAGGCATGCTGTGCACTCTGGATAAAGATTTTGTGACCAAACCATAAACAGCCGGAGAGTGTGAAATATGCTGTTCATGTTATGTAACACTTTGCAACCTGGTTGATCCTAACAGAAAACACAAAAGTGGAAAATATTTTTTAAAAAAGATATTTTTCCCTGTGCAACCTTTACTTTCATCCCTATGTATTCACTGAAGAAAACAAAATATATTAAAGAACAAAACTAGAAATTTCTTCCATTATAATATTCCAGCTTTGTTTCTATTCATTCACTCCCTCATCAAGCATTCAGAGAACTTCCCTCTGGCCGGGCACTGTAACAGAAAGTGAAAGATGCATAGAGTAAGTTATGCATAGCCCCTACCCTACATAAAGGCAGAGCATTATTTGGAGTAGAAAACTGGGGGGTTTAAAACAGTCTTTACAAAAGAGTTGACATTTAAGCTGTCTTAAAATATGAGTAGAGTAAGAGCTGGCTAGGTTGCAAGGTGAGAGCTTTGTGCATATATCAGAGAAGATGAGGCATTTGCTTTGATTAAAGCAAAGTATGCATGGAAGGAGGTGATAGGAGATAAGGAAAAGTAGGGGCCAGTCTTTATGCCATATGTCATGATGAGGCATTTGAACCTTACCCCACATGCAACAGAAAGGCACCAAGAACTCCTAATGAGGAAAGATTTCATTTTTATCCAGATAATTCAGGTGTTAATTCAGGAGGACAGATGAGAAGGTCCAATCAGAGTCAGTATTGGCTACCAAACATGGCTACCAAACAAGGCCAAGCCTAGTTTCTGCACAAGCTGGATCTTATGTCACATCTGCCTTCTTTGTAATCTCTATCCCATTCACCGTTATTATCTCCTGCTCACCATTCATCCAATCAATCATTCCATCATTCAAGAAATATTTATTGAGCCCTTACTAAAGTGGCAGGCCAGGGATAGCAATGGGGGGCATGTAAGGGCATTGTCTACATGCTGGTAAAGCTTAGAGTCTAGCACAGCAGACAAATCTGTCTAAATACAAGTAATTACAATGACGTGTAATGAGAAAGCTGATGGGGAGCTATGGGGGCTTCCCTGAGGAAGTGATGGTTAGCATGTGACCTAGAGGATGAGTAAGATTTAGCTAAAAGGCGTGTGCATTAGAAGTGGGAAAGGGAAGAGGCAGACTTTGTCCAGCAAATGGGAAATAACCAGAAGCAGGATAAAGCATGATGCCTTGGAGGAAGTGAAAGGCTCCCTGCATGCTGGAGGAGTCGAAGAAGCTGGAGTTAGAGCCCACAGGGCAGTGTTCACCGTGAGCATCACTCCAGAGGCTAGGCTGTGCCGCAGAAATAAAGCCCCAAAAGTCGGTGGCTTAACCAGCAAAAGAGTTATTTCTGTCAAGTAAATTCTAATGCAGGTCAGATGACATTCCAGAGCAGTTGTTCTCCTTGGGGTAACTCAGACACCCCAGATCCCACCATCTTTTGATATTGCCATCCCAACATGTGGCTTTCAGGTCACTACAACAGGTGAAGAGAGTGTGGCAGTGGACCAGCTCTTAAACGCTTTAGCCCAAAAGAGACACACTCATCCACTGCTGTCCAGATCAGTCACTAACCCCCAACCACCAGAAAATCTAGATAATGTAGGAAGCACATGGAACATTTGTGATCTCCAATATCTCTGCTAAGAATCAGAGACTTCATCCACTAAAGCCTTGCAAGAAGGGGACTGCTGGGGTCAAGCTCATGTTGCAGACGTCACCCTAGCTATATTGTGGAGAGGGAATTAGCTGGACAAAGAAAGACCGCTTAGATTGTTCAGAAGATCAACTAAGAGAAGATGACTTAGAATATGCTGGTGTCAACATACCAGTTTAATAAATACATAAATAAATATATCCATACATTTTTATAAGAATCCTAACAAGGAATTGGTTTAAACTGGTACCTATAACAAAGGAGAATTTTCTTAAGAATAACAATAACAGCCCTGGCCAGTGTAGCTCAGTTGGTTGGTGCACCATCCCATACACTGAAAGGTTGTGAGTTTGATTCCTAAGCAGGACACCTACCTTGGTTTCAGGTTCGGTCCCTAGTTGGGGCTCATGCAGCAGGCACCTGGGGCTCATGCAGCAGGCAGCTGGTCGACAATTCCCTATCACATTTCTTTCTCTCTCTCTCTCTCTCTCTCTCTCTCTCTCTCCCCCCCCCCCACCTCTCTCAACCCCTTCCTCTCTCTCTAAATCAATGAATGTATCCTCAGGGGAGGATTTTTTTAAAAAAGAACAATAACAGAATGTGTAAGGTATTAACTGAATTTACCTGATAGTTTAACAGACTATAAATGTCTGAATTCTCCTCCCGTAGGTTCAGGGGTGGGAAATACTGGATAACAAGGTTCCTTTTATCTGGTCTGTGGAGGTGGAACAAGTGAGGAACACTTGGTATTATGTGAGGTAGTACAAGGTATCTTGAAGCTGAGGCTAATGCTAAGATCAAGGAGGTACCCAGAGCAGATATTCAGATAGGGATCTGAGTAATCAATCACAAAAAGGATACATGACTTTCCAGAACCAGGCAGGTGGATCAGATGCCAGAGAATAGAACCAGAGAGCGGAAGGATGGGCAAATGGCCACAGGAAATGGTGGGTGAAGCTAAAGAGAGTATACTCAAAAATGTTTTCTCATGCTTTCAGTAACCTGGCACCTTGGAGGTACAACTGAAATTTGTAGAGCTGGAGACAGGGGAAACAATAAAGTTACTCCAAGTCGCTTCTCCATCAACCATCTCCTTATCATGTCCAGGGCAAAGTCTTTTTATTAATTTCAGCTTTACTGGAGCAAAATTGACCTGATTTACAAATAGCCTACATTCTTCTCCATCTCAGTAAAGTGACCCACCGTCTGCTCAGGTCCCCCAGCAATGAGGCCTTCTTGAACTCTCTTTTCCTGACACACCCTCTCCGAGTCTAACCTATCAGCATATCCTTTTACTCTGCTTCTGAAATATGACCTTATAAATTGGTTTCTTGTCATTGCCAGTGCAGTCCAAGCTGCACCATCTCTTCTTTAGACTACAGCAATAACTTCTTAACTGCCTCCCTTCTTCTGCTCTGCTCCCTAAATTATATTTTCACAGCAACCAGAATAATCCTTTTAAAGCATAAGTATAATCATATTACTCCTTCTAGTTCCACTTAGAATAAGACCATAGCCTAAAATGCCCCTCAACATTGGGCCTATGCCTTCCTTTCTGAGCACATCTCAACTCTTGTCCTCATCCATTAATCTGGCCCTCTCGTGGTTCCCCAGATATGGCAGGCTCTTTGGGAGCCATCACACCATGCCTCCCCTCTACTTGGAATTCCTCCCTACCAATTTTTGCAAAACTGTCTGCTTCTTGTCATCTAGGCTTTAGAAGAAATCTCACATCCTTAGCCCACCTCTGAATATTCTATCTAAAACAGCCACTGATGATCAAATCTTTCTTCCTGGTTACTTTCATGGTAGTTTTACTGTGTTATCATTATGGTCCATGGTCTTTTTCTTCTAGCATTGCATGCCTCCCCCCAGTGAAAGCAGTGAGCTAAACTGACTGGATTATTGCTGTGTACACAGTGCATAGATAGGATCTTAGTGCATAGTAGGCACTTTTTTCTAATTCAGCGAATGAATAAATAAGTGCATACATGAGTGACTTCTCTTTCTTAATTGTGCCTGTAACCTCTCTTCTTGACTTTCTTCTTCATCAGCTTAAAACCTTGCTCAGGTCTCTCACATATTTAAAAAGAAAAATTCTCTTTTGATTTCTTCTAGCTTTTCTCCACTCTTTCTCTTACTTTGTTTATAAAAACTTTTTACAAGTACACTTTACAATTATTGTATATCCTCCTCTAGCTCCTGACCCTCCACTCCAAGAAATCTGTTCCAGCTAAGGAGACAGAAGGCCTCCTAGTTGTCAGGTCCAATGACCTGAGTGACCCTCACTGTGCCATCTGATGGTGCCTCTCCTGCCTCCAATCCCAACTCCCAACCATTTCTTCTTCCTGCTCTACCCCTCTGATTATCCCGTCTCTGTTCCCTCCATAGAAAACCTCTCTTCACTTCTCTACACTGTCTTCATGCTTCTTTCACGCCTCTATCATCTATTCCTTATCATATGGCTCTTGCACCCCCTCTACTTAATGTTAGTGTCCCCAGTCACTGAATCCTTGGCTCCTTGTCTTTTTATCTGTACCTTCTCCTCCTGGCTGATCTCATCTCCTCCTAGGTCTTTAAATGTCCTCTAAAAATAGATTTTTTGAAAATCTACACCTCCAGTCTAGAACTCTTCCCCCACTCTGTACAGATGTGGATATCCCACAATCACTTCAAATTCGGCAAGTCCAAATCTGTAAGGTACCTATTAGTACTTCCACTTTATAATGAGGAAATAAGGACTCGGAAGCTAGACAGTTTACCTAAGAGCACTTAACTAGGGAATGGTAGAATTGGAATTCAAGCACAATTCTGTCAACACCCACATTGATCCACCATGTCACTCTGTTGTTGTGTTACAATAGTAAAAACCTAAAAATAGCCAAAATGTCTTCCTAGAGAGTATCTGGAATGGCCAAAGATAAAATGTTATGCTACAGTTGGAAAAATGCTTTTGAAGGGAAATGTTCATGACATATTTTTAAAAATATGTATAGAAAGATCCTAATCCAGTTCTTTTCATTATGATTAAAATAAATTCTAGTAAGAAAACAACAACAACAACAAAAATCAACTGCTATATTCATGTGGCAGCGAAATTATAGTTTAAATAATTGTCCTTTTTTCTTTCTTTCTTTTCTTTTTGTTTCTACCAGCATTCACTGCAGCTTTCCACTAGTACCCCTGACTTTCTTTTGGAAAATCACCTCTTCCTCATGTAGATATGCTGAGGGGATAATAATCAGAGTTCCTTGCTCCTCATTAGGGAAGCTGAAGAGGGTCTCTAATGCTTCCTTGGCCAGGTCTTTCACTCACCAGCTTGGAATAAGCCCAGGACTTGCATATCCTAAGATGGGCTAATAAGACATTTTAGCTGAGTTACACTGGAACAGAAGAATGTCAGAGTGGCACCTGAACTAAGCTAGACAAAAAGTTCATCCCACATTAGTGCCTAGAGCTGACCTTCTTTTTGTTCTACTTCTCAACTGGTTCTCTGGCTTGCTGTCCATTCTGGAAGCTTCCTTGTATTCTTTAAATAAATTTGCTTTCCTTGGCTAAATTAGATCTTGTTGGTCTCTGATACTTATAAGCAAAGAACCCTAACTAACTCATGTCTGTATTTTCTATTTTCTACAATAGACATATTTTGTCTTTATAACCAATTATAAAGGGATACATGAAAATTAAACATGTAGTAACAATAAAAATGGTAAAACATACTGGCCTGAAATATGTTTGAGTATGAAAAACCTGGGTTAAATGTGCGGCTTGACCACTACTACTCCATCACTGCTCCCTGTTTTCATTTTACAGTGACGGCAGATCAACAGAATTATCCTCATGTACAAGAGAAAATATTTTCATTTACATTCCTCATAAGTTTATGGTCAATGAGAGCCTACGAAAGCAAGACTTGGCTTATATTGGAAAGACAATAGTTTCACTTTTTCATTTGGTACATTTATTAAATGCTTCCTCTGTGTCATCCAGTGGGTATACAAAAATGAATAATGCCAGTTTCTGCTCCTTAGGTGCTTCTCACAGAATAATGAGGCAACTGCATAGCGGACCAAATGCAATCAAATATGCCAAGGGCTACTGTAGAGATATGAACAAAGTGCCAGTGAACCTAGAAAAGGAGAGAGGTGGACTACCAGTTAAAAGATTCTGAATGCTAGAAAGAAAATAACAAAGACTCAGCATGCACTATTTTAGCTCAAAGGTGCACTATAGCCAAATGTAAATACACACCTGTTTGCAAAGAGAAAGATCAATTCACTTAGAAAACATGTAGAGCATGCTATTGTCCTTTTAGTGACAAAACCATATTAAAGGTTGAAATTTATATTTCTTTTTAAAATGCATCTAATAAATTATTGCTATAATTACCATTTAATGTCAAATCCCTTTAAAACACATTGTGGTATCCTTACCATTGACTTATTTTAATAAAATGAGAGAAATTCAGCTTTGGCACCTCTTTCTAACCAACCCTGCTAATCAAACCTCAT
Organism: Tonatia bakeri; assembly: GCA_004024845.1. Taxonomy (NCBI): domain Eukaryota; kingdom Metazoa; phylum Chordata; class Mammalia; order Chiroptera; family Phyllostomidae; genus Tonatia; species Tonatia bakeri. The sequence goes on from PVIA01004292.1 coordinate 136,863, forward strand.
TATATAAGGCATTTACTGTAGCTTTCCAAAAATTCATTCCCTATTTTCTCAATGCCAACAGTATTAAAAGATTACCTAGACCTTCCCACTGAAGAACCTTCCCATATTCTGTCTCCATACCATGCTCTGAGGATGGATAGATTTGTCCACAATGTAAGTTCACATCAGTTCTCACCTGCTGTAGGTTTCTTTTTCTCAAGATATAATCTGATACCAACCCATGCCAGTGTGTTGGCAAAGAAAATGACTCACCCCATCACTACTTCCAGGTAACATGTTTGAATTTGAACCTAAGCTTTCTGAAGAAAACATCCAAAACAAAGAATCCTGATCTTACTTGTGAAAATGTTGAGACTTATCAAAAAAAAAACCCTAATCCTATACCCTACTCCCAGAAATTCTAATTCAGTAATTCTGACACAGGCCTTAGAAAAATAAATGCATCTACATTTAATTTTTTTTTGTTTTTCATTCTCCTATCTCAGAAGACATTAGTCTCAGGAAAGAAGTTTGGATGCTGAAGGAGTGAGAAAATAAATAGCCACTGCATCTTATTTCAAAATAACCACATAAACTCCCAGCAAAAATCAAGCTGAGGAACATACAAATGTAGATGTTTGGGGACAGGCACCATGTGGAGGCATTTGTGTCTGATAGCCCCTAATCCCCTGTCTCTGTCCTTCTGGGGCCACCTCTAGCCATCACAGGAGGAAAGAGGAAATAATGACAAAAGGATGAGTTTTAGAGTCAAACAGTCCTGCTTTGATAAGCGCACTCTGCCACTTTTTAAAAGTGTGATCTTGGGCAAGTTACTAAAATTTCTCTAAACCTTAGTCTCCTCATCTGAAAAACCAGAGTGGGATCTCTTCTGTGCAGTGATCCAGGAGAACTAAATGATGTCACCTAAACATCTGACACATACAAGGTCAGTAACTGGTGGCTATGAGCACACTTGGAGTCATGCTTTTACCAAGAGTAGCAACACACCCAACCTTGCCCCTCTCTGAAATAACATATGGTTCAAGCCCCACAATAAACCAACAAACATGTCTACATCTTTGATGGCACTCTGTAAACTAACTCATTCAAACATGAAAATGTCAGCTGGTGGCATTCATGCCACAAAGAGTCTCTGCTGAAAACAAGATGCTTGGGAAGTTGATGCTTGAATTTAAAGAACTGTGTGTGGTCTCTGGTTGTCAGTCACACCAGAAGGAAGGCAAGGGGCACTGAGGCCATAAAGGCTGCAGCATAAGGAGGCACAGGTTACAACACTGCTTTTTCCTGGGAACCTGGGACACTCCTCTTGGGTTTTCCATGACTTACTATGCAGTTATTCATTCCTATTTCTATTTCTCCACCTGTTCAAACCTTGATCTTCCAGGAGAACTGGCCGGATTCAGATTGGCAACATCTTGGAAACCCCCACAGAAAGGCGTCATTTGAAATGCTTTTTTAACTGAGACAGATTTAAAGGTGTGCCTTTATATAAGTCAAGAGTGTTGTGTTCTAAATTTAGCACTGGGCCAGGAAGAGGAGCACAGTGTGAGCAATGCAAAAGGAATCAGGAAATGTGGCTTTTGGTCCCAGTTATTTCCAAACTACCTCTGCGGTCTTTAGCACATCACTCAGCTTTCTGGTCTGGGAGCAGTTTCCTGTCAAATGATGGAATTAAAATAGACCAATACATCTGGACTTGTACTCACCCCATGTCCACTAAAAACTGTTGTCACTGCTCATCAAAAAAAAAAAAAAAAAAAAAAACCCCTACCTTTCCTCCAAAATCCTGCTCAGTCATGACTCATTTCTTTGGTGATAATGGTGTGGTTATGCAGGAGAAAGTCCTTGTTCTTAAGAGATGCATGCCTAAGTATTTAGGAATGAAGCACCAAGATGTCTACAACTAACTCTCAAATGGTTTTGAAAGATAGATCATATGTATACATATTATATGCACACATATATATGCATACATTTTTATATATTGAGGGAAAGCAAATGTTAAAATATTACCAAATGTACTAAATCTCACTGTAGAGCATATTGGTGTTCATTTTATGATTCTTTCCATTTTTCTACCTGTTTTAAATTTTCAAAACCCAGTGTTGGGAAGAGCGACAGCTCCTGTTCTGTCTCTCCCACAAAGCCTTTCCTGAATTAGCGGCAATAATTCCTCCAAATTCCCACAGCACTTATGTACTCTGTGTTTATCACGTTCTACCTTGTATTTTAGTGGTTTAAGTACTCACATAATGGGTCATAAAGTTGCTAACACAATGCTCAACTATGCAGAGAACATTTGTTCTAAAATGGCTCTTTATTTAGTCTGCAGTCTCTTTCCTCCTCGCAAGACCCTAGTCCACAGTTTCCCTTTCTTCCTTGAAGACCCCGTGCTGCTGAAAGCAGGAAAAAAAATCAAAGTAAATTTTAGTCCAATCTCATCATCTCAGATTGATCACAGAATTTAAAATCACCACTGTAAGCAGCTGCTATAAGTAACCCAGGCAGCCACGTTTGGATAAAGGCCAAGCCCCAGATCTGCCTACTCCCCCTTTTTCCACAGATGCATTTGGGTGCAAGAGAGGGACTGATGGGGTTGGGGGATGACATGGGAAAAGGTCCCCAAGATCAATTTACAAAACTGGCCAGTAATATTATAGGTCATGCAAGCATTTATTCTCCACAGGCCCTTGAGGGATGTTTCAGTGTTACAAGAACCAGTAACAGGAAGTGTCATTGACGTGTCCCCTGGAGGGGCAGATATTGGCATCCAAGTCTCTCTGGTCTGTTGCTTCTAGCTCCACAATGTGACTTCTGCTATCATCACTCACCAAAATAATAGCTGATTATTAGCTAACAATAGCTAATAATAGTCCAAAGTGATAAATAATAATTTGATATTAATAATAGCTAATGCACTGAGTACCCAGTATGCGCCAGGCACTGTGCCAAGCTCTTTGTATGTAATATTTTATTTCATCCTCACAATAGCCAGGTGAGTTAGTCCTATAATTGTTATAATAGGGACAATCATTGTTCTCTTTCTTGCCTGCATATCGAATGAGCATCAGGTACTACTGACTGTCATGCTATACTTGAAACTCCCATTGTCTGCAACCTCCCAGTGTATTTACCCAACAGTGCCTCTTGTCTAGCCATATTATTTTAGTTTGTGTCCTGTAAATGTTGTAAGTGTACTGACCATCGCATCTTTTTAAATCACCTTTTACATTCCATCCAGTCTCCTTTATGCCTCCTTTATGCATCCTTTAAGGACCAATATTCATTCAGTCATTCATCACATTTTATAGAGCACTTACTTTATGCTCAAACACATTTGCCTCTGTTCTAAAAGGACAATATCAAGAAAAAGAAAAGCAGGTTTCATTCCTACCATCACGGAATTTGCAATCTAGTGATGGTCTATGCTTCAGTCTTGTCCCGGTTATTCAAGCAAGAACAGATATCCCCTGCACCCCCTGTGAAACCTGCATGGTATCTGTATCACCAATTTTATACATTCGAGTACAGCTCTGTAGAGCTAAGCATCCTGTCCAAGGATTTGTTTATTGAGCATAACAATAATAATAACATCAACAGCTTTCACTGATTGCACATCTCCTCTGTGCCTGGCACTCATCCTACTTGTATTGTCTCTAGTTGTCACACTGACATTGCCTGAAAAGGGTAATTTTTTATTAATGAAGCACTTGAGGCTCAGAGACATAAGTAATATGCCCAAGGCTACATAATTAGTAAATGACACTATCAGCTTGAGAACCCATGTCCCCTGGCTCCAAAGGCTCTCTCCACAACTCTCCCAGCTGCCAGCCATCTTTGTTGCATCATGTGCTGAGGTGACGAATAGTCCGTAAACAGTGAGGCAGGGTAATGTGAGGAAAAGAACAAGTTTCGGGAGTTGAACAGACTTGCATTCAACTTCCAGCTGTACTACGTACTGGTCATGTGACATTAAGCAAATTCATAAACCTCTTTGTGCCTTAATATTGTGATTTGAAAATCACCACTGTAAAAAAAAAAAGAATAAAGAATAAATAAAGCCACTTATCTCACAAGGTTGCTTCCAGGATTAAATGAATGACAAATACCTGGAAAATCAGTGGATCTATAATAAACATTCAGTCAATGCTCCTTCCTTTTGCCTTTCAGTCAATGCTCCTTCCTTTGTTGATGCAGATCATTTAAAAGTTTGCCATCTACCTTATTGTTGTGGATATAAGTTCCAAAGCTTGATACTAAGAAACACCTGCAGAAGAGCCTTTCAAGGACCTGCAAGTATATCAAAGAGGCAGTTCCTGGCAAGAGATAAAGGCCATACTGTTGAGAGGAGATGGAAAACCAATCTAGAAACCAGGCAATGGAAGTCTGTGTGGTTCCTTTTGTTAGAAAAGCTTTTCTAAGGCAAAGCCCTTGAAGCTTTTGTGTGTTCAAACCATTTTAAATGCTTTCTTCAGATGTACTCATGGTATTGCTTCTGTGGCAAAGAAAGCGTGGTCTTATCAAAATGCTATTGATTTTTTGAGAAGAAATCTGGAGACCTCATTAATGGAACCTCGCCAACAAGCTCAAAAGCCCATTCCTTTTTTTTTAATAAGTTGGCCACCCATTCCAGGACACAACATAGCTAATAAACTAAACTTTCACTTTTACCAAGTTCTCTGAAAGATATCATACATCTACCACTTCATTAATCCTTTTTTTTAAAAAATTCCCTATTAAGTAGAAATTATGGTTATTATTTTGTATGTCATAAGTGGGAACACTGAAGCTCTGAGAAATTAAGTATCTTAACACAAGACATCACAGCTAGAAATTGTTGGTGAGATGTGAACTGATTAAACTTTTCTATAGTTACTGAGTGACTACTATGATTCTAAAGCTAATGTTCTTTCCACTATATAATTTTTGCTAGTAAAATAAATGATATAATAGTATCCACTATCACTTATAATATTCTCTCAAAAAGTAAAAGCAGTTGGCCAGAACATGAGATACTCATACCTCAGAAACTCTGGCTGATTGGCCTAGTCAGGCAAGTGCCCACATGCTTCAGCATTACTCCACGTGTATCCTTCTCACAGTTGGATGCTTAAAAAGGATGGTCCTCTATAGCCAGAAGTGCCATTCTAAGACAAGTATATGTAAGTATCTGTGCTTGACTGCTTATAAAACTTTATAAGGATGATACACTTCAAAACGTTTATTAGAAAGTTGAACGCTCACGAAGATTAGTGCATACAACTCACTAAAGTGGAAAAATGTAATTGCAATAGTGTCTTACATTTACACAAGGCATGATCACTTTCCATGTACTGTAACATAAATGATGCTGCTTTAACCTCATACCAATCTTGTGAGATCCAGAAGGTGATGGTTGCTGTAGCCATTCCTGAGGAAACT